>JAAAWM010011400.1:0-77346 GCA_036873465.1 Thinopyrum obtusiflorum | reverse complement strand
CCCTCTCGTTGCTATGCATCACCATGATCCTGTGTGTGCGTAGGATTTTTTTTGAAATTACTACGTTACCCAACAGATGGTGGACATTGAAGCAGGGTATGCAGAGAAGAGGAATGTCAATTGAAGCGGGGGATTGATGGATTATCTAACCGCCTTGCCAGGCTGTTAGAATACGGATACAATCAGCCGCAATTATTAGTACCCAGTCGCTCCAAATTCGCGCAGTTGGGCAGTTCTCAATGTGATAATTACGCACACGCGTTGGAGCATCCAAATTGTTGGGGAACGTTGCATGGAAAGCAAAAACAAATCTATGCGACCGCAAGATCTATCCATGGAGATGCATAGCAACGAGAGGGGAGAGTATGTCTACATACCCTTGTAGACCATTTAGCAGAATCGTTTATTAATGCAGTTGATGTATCGAACACCTTCGTGATCCAACCGATCAGGTACCGAACGTACGACACCTCCGCGTTCAGCACACGTTCAGCTCGATGACGTCCTCGCCTTGTTGATCTAGCAAGATGGGCGAAGTAGTAGATGAGTTCCGGCAGCACGACGGTGTGGTGATGGTGAACTTGTTCCCGCAGGGCTTTGCCGTGCACTGCGGAAAAACTAGACGGAGTACTAAACTGTGGAGAGGGGCGCCGCACACGGCTAAGAGATTGTCGTGGTCTTGTGTGGTGCCCCCTCCCTCATATATATAGGTGGGGGAGGGGAGGCAGCCAGGAGGTGCCCCAAGGGTGGTCGGCCGGCCCCGTTGGGCTCCTGCCCTCTAGCGCCCCCCTCCCCTTCCTTGTTTGCCTGCGGGGGGAAGGCAGGAGGAGGTGGTGCCCCCCCTTTCCTTCCTCCTAGGTGAGGGAAGGAAAGAGGGGCTATCCCTCCCCCTTTCCATCCCTAGGGCCGACGGCCAAGGGAAGGGGCGCGCCAGCCCCTTGTGGGCTGGTGTGTTCCCCCCTCTTGGCCCATAAGGCCCATTAACCTCCCGGGGCTTCCCGGAACCCCTCCCAATGATCCGATGACTACCTGATACACTCCGAAACCTTTCCGGTAACCAAATAGCATCGTCCTATATATCAATCTTAACCTTGAAAAATATGAAGGATGGCCTAAAGCAATTTAACTCGAATCGAGGACACTTCTACCAATTCGAGAACTTGTTCCTTTCTGAACCAAGCATCAACCACGTATAGCAGTGAAGCAACAGTCCCCATTTCTCCGAAAATCCAATCATGGTGCCACTCACACAAAACACACTAAATCAAAAAAGCATGTTAAATTTAAACCAGAACACACGACAAACCTGATTGGGGAGGGGAAGAAGGATTGGGGCAGGTCACCTAAGCAAGGAGGATCACGAGCGCCAAAATCCTACATGACGTAGTGTGGTGCAAAACAACCTCATCGGGAAATTCGTGGATGCCAAACAATTTAGAAATGATGCCTGAAATGGAAACGTTGCACAAGGCACCCAAGAATTATCTAAAGCACTTTCAAATTTGAAACAATGTAATATAGATAACACGAAGATGAGTATGTACACATGGTGCTCACCTGAACTACCGATGCTAATTCTTAAATTTATAAACTAGGAACATTGACTGGGAGCCTTCACACCACTTGAAAACAATTGCTTGAACTACCTAAATAGGAAATTTAAGACGAGAACACAAAAGAGTTGCTAGTAGATGCATATGCAAAAAAAACTTTGTACTAGTTCTATGCGCCTATGTTTGACTGATCATATGTGCCTATGTGGTACCGTAATGACAACATAGTTGCCACTTCTGACTTTAGAGATCATTAAAGATGGGTTGAAGCAATATTTCAACTAAAATATTTCATACTAAATGCAGCAACCATAGCCAATATAACTCTTTTTGTGGCAGTCGATTTTCCTATGCAGTTCCTATATTTACCAATCATCATGCTGAAGGAAATATGCCTTAGAGGCAATAATAAAGTTGTTATTTCATATTTCCTTATTCATATTAAAGGTTTATTATTCATGCTAGAATTGTATTGATCGAAAACTTAAATACATGTGTGAATACATAAACAAATACCATGTCCCTAGTAAGCCTCTACTAGACTAGCTCGTTGAACAAAGATGGTTAAGGTTTCCTAACCATAGACATGTGTTGTCATTTGATAACGGGATCACATCATTAGGAGAATGATGTGATGGACAAGACCCATCCGTTAGCTTAGCATATTGGTTGTTCAGTTTATTGCTATTGCTTTCTTGATGTCAAATACATATTCCTTCGACTATGAGATTATGCAACTCCTGGATACCGGAGGAATACCCTGTGTGCTATCAAACATCACAACATAACTGGGTGATCATAAAGATGCTCTACAGGTATCTCCGAAGGTGTTTGTTGAGTTGGCATAGATCAAGATTAGGATTTGTCACTCTGAGTATCAGAGAGGTATCTCTGGGCCCTCTCGGTAATACACATCATAAGAAGCCTTGCAAGCAAAGTGACTAAGGAGCTAGTTACAGGATGATGTATTACGGAATGAGTAAAGAGACTTGTCGGTAACTAGATTGAACTAGGTATGAAGATACCTATGATCGAATCTCGGGCAAGTAACATATCGATGGACAAAGGGAATTACGTATGTTGTCATAAGGTTCGACCGATAAAGATCTTCGTAGAATATGTAGGAACCAATATGGGCATCCAGGTTCCGCTATTGTTTATTGACCGGAGAGGTGTCTCGGTCATGTCTACATAGTTCTCGAACCCGTAGGGTCCGCACGCTTAACGTTCGTTGACGATATAGTGTTATATGAGTTATATGGATTTGATGCCCGAATGTTGTTCGGAGTCTCGGATGAGATCACGGACATGACGAGGAGCTCCGGAATGGTCCAGAGGTAAAGATTGATATATAGGACGATGATATTGATGCGGCTTCAACTACGTTGGTACTTCCCCAAAGAGGAAGGGATGATGCAGCACAGCTACGTTAGGTATTTCCCTCGGTGATGAGACCAAGGTTATCGAATCAGTAGGAGAACCAAGCAACACTATGTAAACGGTACCTGCAAACAAAGAACAAATACTTGCAACCCGACGCGTAAGAGGGGTTGTCATCCCTCCCGGGTAAAAAGATAGATAAATTCATAGTAGATTGGCTAAATAGATCTCACGGAAACGCGAAACAATATAAATAATAAGAAATTGCAGCAAGGTATTTTTGGTTTTTTGGATTAATAGATCTGAAAATAAAAGCAAATAAAAATAGATCTCGAAGGCAAATATGATAAAGAAGAGACCCGGGGGCCGTAGATTTCACTAGTGGCTTCTCTCGACAAAAATAGCATACGGTGGGTGAACAAATTACTGTTGGGCATTGATAGAACTTCAAATAATTATGAAGATATCCAGGCAATGATCATTATATAGGCATCACATCCAAGATTGGTAGACCGACTCCTGCCTGCATCTACTACTATTACTCCACACATCGACCGCTATCCAGCATGCATCTAGTGTATTAAGTTCATGGAGAAACGGGGTAATGCAATAAGAACGATGACATGATGTAGACAAGATCTATTCATGTAGGAATAGACCCCATCTTGTTATCCTTAATAGCAACGATACATACGTGTCATTTCCCCTTTTGTCACTGGGATTGAGCATCGTAAGATCGAACCCATCAGAAAGCACCTCTTCCCATGGCAAGAAAAATCGATCTAGTCGGCCTAACTAAACCAAAGATTCGAAGAACAAATACGAGGCTATAAGTAATCATGCATATAAGAGATCAAAACTCAAATAACTTCCATGGATAAAATAGGTCTGATCATAAACTCAAAGTTCATCAGATCCCAACAAACACACCGCAAAAAGAATTACATCAAATAGATCTCCAAGAGACCATTGTATTGAGAATCAAGAGAGAGAGGAAGCCATCTAGCTACTAACTACGGACCCGTAGGTCTACAATGAGCTACTCACGCATTATCGGAGAGGCACCAATGAGGATGATGAACCCCTCCGTGATGGTGTCTAGATTGGATCTGTGGTTTCTAGAACTTGCGACGGCTGGAATTGTGTTTCGTTGACTCCCCTAGAGTTTTTGGATTTTCGGGGTATTTATAGAGCAAAGAGGCGGTGCGGGAGGTGACCAAGGTGGGCACAACCCACCAGGGCGTGCTTGCGCCCCCAGGCGCGCCCAGGTGGGTTGTGCTCCCCTCGGAGCCCTCCCTCTGGTACTTCCTTGGCCCAACTTGTGTCTTTTGGTCTAGAAAAAATCTCCAAAAAGTTTTGCTGCGTTTGGACTTCATTTGGTATTGATTTTCTGCGAAGTAAAAAACAAGCAAAAAACAGCAACTGGCACTAGGCACTAGGCACTATGTCAATAGGTTAGTCCCAAAAAATGATATAAAATTGCTATAAAATGATTGTAAAACATCCAAGAATGATAATATAATAGCATGGAACAATAAAAAATTATAGATACATTGGGGACGTATCAGCATCCCCAAACCTAATTCATGCTCGTCCTTGAGTAGGTAAATGATAAAAACAAAAATTTTGATGTGGAATTCTGCCTATCATGTTCATCACATATTCTTTTCTTTTGTAGCATGGACATTTGGACTTCTATATTATTCAAACAATAGTCTAGTTTTGACATGAAGATTTCAATACTCAAGCATATCAACAAGCAACCATATCTTTCAAAATATCAACACTAAAGCAAGTTATCTCTAGCCCATTATGCTCAGTCATTGATCCATTCATGAAACACACTCGCATAATAGCTACACCCAATGCTCAAGTACGATCATAGTGCCCCTTAGTTGGTGCTTTATAAGAGAGGATGGAGACTCAAATAAAAATTGCATAAAGTAAATAGAAAGGCCCTTCGCAGAGGGAAGTAGGGATTTGTAGAGGTGCCAGAGCTCAAAAGTGAAAAAATAGAGATAAAACATTTTGGGTGGCATGCCTTTCCTGTCAACAAAAATGATCGAGTAGTTCCCAATAATTTCCATGCTAGATATATCATAGGTGGTTCCCAAATAGAAAATAAAGTTTATTCCTTTTTCCACCATACTTTCACATTCCACGGCTAACCAAATCCATGGGTACCATCCATACCAACACGTTCCAAGGAATTTATTATTTGACAACACAAAGTAAATTCATTTTTCATTTCGGGACTGGGTATCCCTAATACCTTTGTCGCACTCTCGTGCAATGACAAGTGAATAAACACTCATCTTGAGAATAACACTTCTAGCATGGAAAAATATCAGGCACCCCCTACCATTTCATGAGCAGTACGAGCACACAAAAAGGAAATTAATTTTGAAGATTGAGATGGCACATACAAATTTGCTTAGAACAACAAAAGAATACGACATATAGGTAGGTATAGTGGACTCATATGGCAAAACTGGTTTAAGGATTTTGGATGCATAAGTAGTAATCCCACTTAGTACAAGTGAAGGCTAGCAAAAGATTGAGAAGCATCCAACCAAGAAATGAAAAATCTCATAAGCGAGCATTAAGCATAACTAACACCGAATAATGTGAAGGAAAATGCCCTAGAGGCAATAATAAAGTTGTTATTTATATTTCCTTATATCATGATAAATGTTTATTATTCATGCTAGAATTGTATTAACCAGAAACTTAGTACATGTGTGAATACATAGACAAACAGAGTGTCCCTAGTATGCCTCTACTTGACTAGCTCGTTAATCAAAGATGGTTAAGTTTCCTAACCATAGACATGTGTTGTCATTTGATGAACGGGATCACATCATTAGAGAATGATGTGATGGATAAGACCCATCCGTTAGCTTAGCATAATGATCATTTAGTTTTATTGCTATTGCGCTCTTCATGACTTATACATATTCCTCTGACTATGAGATTATGCAACTCCCGAATACCGGAGGAACACTTTGTGTGGTATCAAACGTCACAACGTAACTGGGTGATTATAAAGATGCTCTACAGGTATCTCCGAAGGTGTTTGTTGAGTTGGCATAGATCAAGATCCATGTATTGGAGAGGTATCTCTGGGCCCTCTCGGTAATGCACATCACTATAAGCCTTGCAAGCAATGTGACTAATAAGTTAGTTGCGGGATGATGCATTACGGAACGAGTAAAGAGACTTGCCGGTAACGAGATTGAACTAGGTATGAGGATACCGACGATCAAATCTCGGGCAAGTAACATACCGATGACAAAGGGAATGACGTATGTTGTTATGCCACTACTGCAGGATGCTGCTAATGCGACACTACGATCAGAGACCCTTCGATGAAACTGTGTGCGATGCCATAATCGCAAACGGTGGTGTAAAAAACCGTCAAAAAAGGTGCAAAATGTTTGCGATGACGGATGCATCAATCACGGTTCAGATTTTAGTTGCGTGTGCGAAGCAAGGCATACGATTGATCCAGATGAACTGTTTACGATTAGACAGAACAACATAAACGGGCAGCCATATCAATGTGTGTGCGATATACGGCATACGGTTCACTCCGATGAACTGTTTGCTATTAGGGAAAGCAACAGAAACGGTCAGCCAGATCAAGGTGTGTGTGATATACGGCATACAGTTCAGTCGAATGAACTGTTTTCGATTAGGGAAGAGAACATAAACGGTTCAACTTAACAAGATGTGTGTGATACGCGGCAAAAAGGCCCAGAGGTTAATTCGAGAACAAGTACACAGAGGTTAATTTGACATACATGACTAGAACGAGATGGAGTACAACTTATAAATTGACGGATGGAGTACTAGTTATAGTGATGCATATAATTAAGCAAAGGGAGCGCACATGTCTGTATTGACTAGAACGAGAATGCAATAGCACAATAAGAATTAAGGCCACGATGATGCGATCGCAGTGGTGGTTATAGGAGGCAAGAAGAAAGATGCATCCGTCAATGTACGACCTCCTCCTCCTCAACTTAGTGCGACGGGCCACCGTCCGGCGGCTCAGGAGCGGCGGCTTTTGTGGCGAGGTCAAGGTGCTTCTCAGCAAAGGCATCCAAGGCTTCCAGCCAGTTGAAGAAGGCCAACGTCGTAGCGTCCTCACTGGCCTTGTAGATACCTATGTACATGATTCGCTTGTACACATGGATGTGTAGGTCGACGGTTTCTTGCAGGGCGAGGCACCTCGCGGCGAGCGCGACCTCCAGGTGGACATTCTTTGTGGCGTCGGTGGGTAGTCGCAGGGCCACCAGTGCTTGAAAGAGGTTCGGGCCATGGAGGCCGATTAGGGTGGCAGGCAATGAGGAGCCCGGGCGCACGGGCTGGAGGAGTACGACGATGTCGTCCACGAGCTTCTTGACGACGGTGAACCTGTTGGTGGTGCGAACGATCATCTGGTCGTACTGAGAGTCATAGCTGGCGTCGACGGCGGCCATCCACCAGCCGGTCGCCAACACCGTGTGGAGACGATCCACGGTGCCATGCCGCAGGCCGGCGTCGTGGACGATCTGGCACAGCCGCTGGCCGCTCGCGCGCATCGCCGCCATGGGTCTGGAGTGAGCACTTTTGCGCTTATTAGTGTAGGTGCTTAGGCAAATGCTTAGGTGCGTACGATGTGGTAGATGCATTGGAATGGAGGGGTGCCTTTATATGAGTGCAAACTGCGTTGCATTCACATCGTGCTGCCTCTTTTCCCGGTCCTCCTCCCATTACTTCCCTCATGCATTCACACAATGCTAATTGAAGGAGGATATGCATCATTGGCCATTCAACATTTCAGGAACCGCCACCCTCTCCCTCGTCTGCATTAAAGCCGTATCGGGAATTGCACCGCCCGCTGTCAAATCGAATAGTACTGCGCCGCCTGCTGCACGCCCGGCTGAACACACCTCCTCGCCTCCATCTATGCTTAATTACTGAATTTTAGTTGCAAAAATTAGATACTGCTAGTGATTTTTAGCTTCATATTTTGACAAATCGCAATGTTACAAGGTTGGCAAATGGCAATGCTACTAGATCAACAAATGTCAATCTTTCTAGTTTGACAAATGGCAACATACACAATATGACAGATGCAAATCGCACCAAATTGTTTGTAAGTGGTTCACACGGGTCATCCAAAAGAACCGTTTGTGTTCAAGAGATGCACAAATCCTGCTCTCACTTTGCATACGGGTGTTCTATGTAAAACGTTTGCGATCAAGAGCCATTAAAACCTATAGCCATTAAAACCAAGACACATGGCGTCACATGAATGGTTGACATAACGCACACGGTCTGTATTATACAAACGTTTGAGATATTAAAGCGGCAGCTATTTTTTCAAAATGCCTTTATTGGCTGTTATTCGAGTGCGCCTTCTCTCAAAATGGACATGAAAAATACCACATCATGCGGGTGCCATTCCATTATAGCATGCCAAGTTTCATGAATTTCAGACGAGTTTTGGATTTACTAGAATTTAAAAACAAAGTATCTCAATGTTTTGCCGGCAATCAACGGTGCCCTGGTATTTGAAATTCATTCTCATTTCTTGCATTGGACCTAAGCATGCACCCAAGGACAAAGATTTGATTTTTCAACCAATTTATATGCACTGGAGCATGTGCATGTAGTTCAAATTTGAATTATGCACATAAATGCATTGAGAACTCACTTAATGCATAAAAATGTCCAAACGAACCCCGAAAAATCATAAAAATTGACACAACACTCCTGTTGTTCTATGTTGACACAAGAAAAAAATTGAAAGCAATAAGAGGCAATGGATATCGTTTTGTCCCCAAAGGTGGGACATTCCCTCGCAAAACCCTCATTCTTGTTGTGACAAGCTCTGGTTTGTGAGAAGCATATACCCAAACCTGCCCCAAATGGGACAAAAAATTTACCATGGCATGTTGATGCCGCTCCATGATAGCATGCCAAGTTTCATGAATTTCAGACGAGTTTTGGATTTACTAGAATTTAAAAACCAGGTATCTCAATGTTTGCGGCCGAGTGACGGTGGCAGGGTGTTTGACATTCATTCCCATTTCTTGCATGGGACCTAAGCATGCACCCAAGGACAAAGATTTGATTTTCAACCAATTTATATGCACTGGAGCATGTGCATGTAGTTCAAATTTGAATTATGCACATAAATGCATTGAAAACTCACTTAATGCATAAAAATGTCCAAACGAACCCTGAATAATTCCAATTCTATTATGACACACATATAGTTGCATGTTCACTACAGATAAAAGGTCTAGCAATTCAAACACCGTCCATGGCCGATGTGACCCCATTATGTAATTCAAATCAAGACGAAAAATCAAGTAGATCCCACACAGTTTATTATAACCAACCTTGTGAGATGCAGCACAAAATATCTTGGAGCACCGTCGGAGTATAGTACGCATATGGCTTACGCGAGAAGGTGCGACAGCTACAATCCACAGCCCGCTCTGAATAAGGGACCGTGTCTGATGACACTTTGCGCGCCAGTTTTTTCGCTGAAGCGATTCCAAATTTTCGGCTTCCGCGGAAATATCAACCTCCCCGCCCCCTCCCCCTTACCAAAAGCCACATTTCCCCTGCTTCCGCCTTCCTTTCCAAGTTGAAACCTTCACTCCTTGCTTGCAGCGCCGCCTCCTCGCCGGCGACCCTCCTTCACGCTGCTCGGCCTCGCCTATCCAGGCAGGTAATCCACACCCGACCCCCATCCTCCTCCTCCTTCCACATCCCACATGCCCCGACCGCCGACGCGAGCGCGACACCTTCCACCCAAATCACCGACCCCTCCACCAAATAAGCACCGGCCTAAGCCATGGTGCACGCAGTATAGCTAGGATCTCAAGGAGCATTTGGCAGCGGAGAAGCAAATCGCGGCCGAACGCGCGGATGAGGTCGCGATGGCTGCCATTCGTGCTGACCCCCAGATCTTGGAGGAGCACCTCGCCGTCAAGGCCACCGTTGACGCCTCGCGCACTGATGCTGCGACGCGGTTGGCTGCTTTAAACGACAGCTTGTGGCATTTTCTCGAGGCCACTGTCGGTGCCTTCGACGAAGACTACGAGGTGTTTTCTCAGCGTGCACGTGCTTACCTCATCTCGAGAGCCAGCAGGTTGGTGCCCGGAGCGGCTCAGGCAACTCACCACTACAATGAGGGCACCCATGATGCGGAGGCCTCGCCCTCTTCCATGTCCAAGGAGTCAATCGTCATCGATATCTCCGACAATGAGGAGTAGCTTGTCTTATTAACTCACTATAAGGACCCATGTTCAGTTTGCTAGCTACTGCCTTTCCTTAACAAATTCTAGTGAATTGTGCTATCTACTTTTACCATGCAATCTTCTGCTATAGTGTATATGTTCTATATGTCGTGCAATGTGGTGTTCAGTTAACTGCTTGGTTCAATTCTGCAAATGTGATGTTCAATTCTTCAGGGTGCAATATTTCCAAGTTGTTAAGCATGCTTGGTTTGGTTAACTGTCTGATCTTCTATTATGAGTATGTTATATTGTGCAATGTGGTGCCTAGTTAACGTTTGGTTCATTTGTTGTGGTGTTTAGTTAACTGCTTGGTTCAATTCTGCAAATGTGATGTTCAATTGTTGTGGCTGCATTCTGTTATTGTATACCATGTGAGAAATAAATTGAATTTGGTTGTACTAAATACATAAGAAACAAATACAATTGCTATATTTCCAAGTTGTTAAGAATGCTTGGTTTGGTTAACTATCTGATCTTCTATTCGGAGTATGTTATATTGTGCAATGTGGTGCTCAGTTAACGTTTGGTTCATTTGTTGTGGTGTTTAGTTAACTGCTTGGTTCAATTCTGCAATGCGATGTTCAATTGTTGTGGCTGCATTCTGTTATTGTATACCATGTGAGGAATAAATCGAATTTGGCTGCACTTAATACATGAGAAACATATACAAGTGCTATATTTCCTAGTTCTTAACCATGCTTGGTTTGGATAAATGGGTTTTCCATGTGGCTTGAATTAATCTGATGAATCTGCAATGTGCTTATTTATCATCAACATATTCTACTGATAGCATGCGAACCCTTACTTAACCTGATGACTAACTACCTTATATGTCTTGCAGGGAAACAAGTGGAAGCACTGAGGTTTACAAGATGGTACTAACTATTATACCTTGCCTTTTTTTCCTTTGCCCCATTTCCAATATAGAGAAGATATTTATGCACATCCTTGTTTCCAGGGTTCACTGATGATTACCTCTCAAACCACCTCTATGGTCAGGAGGCGAGGAAAGTTTTCATATAACACCCACGGTTCAATATTGAAGTGTTCCTGAAGAGGTCGAAGGATGGACGGTCAATCATCCACAGGCACTGGCCTAAAGTTGCAAAGACCTTCAACATGAATGAAGGCTCAATATTCGCCTTCCGCTTCAGCAGTTTTCCACATGAGATGCATCTCTCTATGTACCGTCTATGATGCTAATTTCGAAAGGTTCTAGATGTTGCATGTGAAACTTGCTGCTGGTGCAGTTGTGTAATGGGGTAGCTGAGTGCTGAAGCTATATCATGTTGTACTCCGATGTATTTCAATTATGAAATCATGCTTCCTTAATATGAAAATGGAATATATTATGTGTTTAATATGAATGTCAATTAGATTAGTAAATGGATTATTAATAATAGGGCAATTAGCCCGCTAATTGGCCAATTAGCTTGCTAATTGGGTTTTCCTATTGCAAACGGTTATTGAGAAAACACCGTGGGCGATGACCTCAGGCAACGCACACAGTTTCTAGGAATAAACCGTGTTGGATCAATGAACAATCACACACGACATTCTCTTGAAAACTGTTTGCGTTATGCCACCTTGCGCAAACGTTTTTCTTGGAGTGACTGTGTGGGATGTATATACGAATGGAAACGTTTAGCGGTGACTGACTGTGTGGGATGTACTTACGACCGGAAATGATTTCGCCTGCATAATTGTATTTTTAAGCACTATTGTACGTATTTCTGTATTTGAGTGCTCGTCGATCGCACACGACCTCATTTTGCCGAGCGTGTGTGCCAGGAAGGCATATCCCCGACGGTTTCTGGGTCGTGTGGGAAGGACCCCCCTATCGCCCACACTCACCAGGTGACGGTTCTGAACATCGTCGCGGAAAGGGGTTAAAAACCGTTTGTATAGCACCGACGTGTACCAGTGTGCAGTTTGACCGATAAAGATCTTCGTAGAATATGTAGGAGCCAATATGAGCATCCAGGTTCCGCTATTGGTTATTGATCGAAGATGTGTCTCAGTCATGTCTACATAGTTCTCGAACCTGTAGGGTCCGCACGCTTAACGTTCGATGACGATTTGTATTATGAGTTATGTGTTTTGGTGACCGAAGTTTGTTCCGAGTCCCGGATGAGATCACGGACATGATGAGGAGTCTCAAAATGGTCGATAGGTAAAGATTGATATATTGGAAGGTTATATATGGACACCGGAATGGTTCCGAAGAAGATCGGGGATTTTTCGGAGTACCGGGAGGTTAACGGAACCCCCCCCCCCCCCCGGGGGGGGGGGGGGGGGGGGGGGGGGGGGGGGGGGGGGGGGGGGGGGGGGGGGTGCCCCAATCCGAATTGGACAAGGGGAGGGGGCGCGGCCCCCCTCTTTCCTTCTCCCTCTCTCTCCCTTCCCCTTTCCCTCTCCGTTGGAAGGAAGGAGGGGGGCTGAATCCTACTTGGACTAGGAGTCCAAGTAGGACTCCCCCCTTGGCGCGCCCTCCTTGGCTGCCGGCCTCCTCCTCCCCCTCCTTTATATACGTGGCCAGGGGGCACCCCGAAGGCACAACAGTTGTTTCTTAGCCATGTGCGGTGCCCCCCTGTCGGTGGAAACGACACCTATGGGATCACAGGGAATCCCTTCTACGGTTGGCGGGCGCGGGGCTGTGGAAAGAGCGGGTTTAGAAGATCAACACGGGGAATTTATCTAGGTTCGGGCCGCAAGTGATGCGTAATACCCTACTCCTGCTGGTTTGTGTTTATCTGGTGTTCTTGGACTAGCTACAAAGCGTGTAGGGTCCAAAAAGTCCGAATCCCCCTCCAGTATGCCCCGGGCCTCCTTTTATAGTCAAAGGGGTCACCAAAGTGGCACACAGGAGGTGGAAAGTTTGTACTGTATACAAGTCTATCCTTTGGCACCGTAGGACAAACACATTTAATGCGCTGCCAACGTGCCCTCTCACTTTATCGATGACGGCAAGGAAGCTCGTCGCGTCCGTCGCCGCCTCGTCTCGCTCTGACGCGCGTCCAAGCTGACTAGGCGTGCAGCGCCACACTAGCTGGCTGGCTGCTGAGTTGGTGCGGTGGCAGAGTCTTCAAGAAGATCTGCATGCCACCACGGAGGTGCTTGCTGAGTTGGCCTGGAAGCTGCATGTCGCCACGCAGGTGCCTGCCTTGTTGGCAGGTTGACTGCTGTATTGGAACGGTGGTGGAGCCTTGGCAGGTGGGGGCCTGGCTGCGGCCCCGCAGATGTCCCCAGCAAGGGTCTTGCCGGGGTCTCGCAGGTGTCCCCGGCAAGGGTCTTGCCGGGGGTCTCCGTCTTCTGGTTCTCATCTAGTATTGTATGTTCTTGGTCTTCACAAAGATCTGCATGCCACCATGCAGGCGCCTCCCGAGCCTTGGTTCCAACGTTGTCGATGGTGTCATAACTGTTAGGCTCAAGGGTGGCGGCTCTGCTGGTGTTGGGCAAGTTGCCCCGGCAAGGCTCTTGCCGGGGCTATGTAAGCTGCCCCGGCAAGGCTCTTGCCGGGGAGAGCCCACCTTGTCCCTTCGCTCCTCGTGCCTCTGTCTCGGCGTTGCTCTGGTAGTCTTGTGTCTTTGCCTCCTCTTCTGTCCCGCCAAGCGCGGACGCAGGCATGTGGTTGCGACTGCCCGCGCACAAGTAAAGGGGTACAAAAAGGACCCCTACTTTTGTACACTGATAGGAGCCCCCGGGCCTGGGCCACATATAAGCACGGAGCGTTATTGGGCCAGGCCCAGAATGGTGCGCGGGTACGCGTGGCAGAGTTTTACCGCAGTAACTCCCTCGCCAGTTGCGCTTCCCCACGACCCGCGTTGAATGTGTGACGTGGGGGTCGTGCGTGGGGCGGTTGCTGCACGCTTGCGTCACATCGTGGTAAATGGTAAAGAGGCGGCCCGTGCCTTCCCCATAAAAAAGGGAAAACCGCAGGCGCGCTGCTCATTTACCCCCCGTGCCTTCCTGAATCTCGGAACTGTCGCTCCCTTCTTCTTCCTCAAGCTCTTGCCTTTGCTCGCCGCCGCTGCGCCCTCATTGCTCTTAATCCTCCATCCCCTCTCAGTCACTATGGCACCCAAGACAGGCAAAGGCAAGGGGGCGGCCAAGGATGTCGGGGAGAAGGAGGCACCGGAGAGCGAGTTGGTGGCGCTGCGGATGCAGCACGCCTACTTCCCCTCGACGGTCGATGCGGTCCATCTCAGGGACTACTTCAGGCCCCTGTGGGGGAGGGAGACGACGGGGCACCCTACCACGCGCATTGTCCCTGCCGATTTCGCCAAGGCCGGCCCAAATCGGTACCCCTTCTTCGTTGACTACTTCTCTTGCAGGCTCTGCCCCCCTTTCTCTGATTTCTTCAACGACGTCATGCATACCTACGGCTTCCGTCTTCTAGATCTTACACTGAATGCCATGGTGTGCATGGCCTTCTTCGCCCATCTCTGCGAGGGCTTCGCCAGAGTGCTCCCCAGCACGGTGCTCTTCCGCCACTACTTCTACCCTCGCATCCAGCCAGGGGGCGCCATCTCCGGCTGCATCACCTGGATCCCGAGGTCTCAGGAGAAGGGCACGTACCCGGAGGGCGCCCAGAAGGAGAGGCGGGACGAGTGGCGGGGCCGGTGGTGCTGGATCGAGGAGGAGGATCCACGGGAGTTCTGCCGGGTTCGCCGGAGTCCGCCGGTCCGCCGCAAGGACTGGAGCGACCTCGACGCCAATGACAAGAAACTCTCAGTCGCCACCACCAGGATCAACCGCCTTACCATGGCCGGGCTCACCCTCGAAATGATTGGGGCTGATTTCATCCGTCGCCAGATTGCCCCACTGCACAACAAGGGGAGGCCGGCATGGGACTACAGGAACGCGACCGACGTCATGAGGCTCCGCCCTGGCTTGAAGCACAACTTCACGGTGATGGGGCATGCTCACTTTTGCCAGAGGCTCTTCCAGCTCAAGGTGAGCGACGACAGCAGGGCTAAGAGGACCGGCAGAGCTAAGAAGGCCGGCAAGGCCGTCAAGGCGTCTCTGTTTGGGTTGCCGGCGGGTGTGGTCCCGTTGAGCAACAACTCTCGCCAGACCGCCATCATGGCCATGATGCTGGACTTCAATGCACACGGCCTCGATCCACTCTGGGTCGAGCCAGAAGCGGAGGAGGTGCAGGCGTTTTTTGACAACTTGTCAGAGAATTATGTCCGCGACAAGCCGCTGCTCATCCGTGACACCACCAAGGAGGAGCTGGACTACATCGCCTCCAGGGCGGTGGATGCGGCGCTCGCCAAGGAGGCTGGCAGCGCCGGCACCATGGAGGACGAGGCCGACGCGGCCGCGGAGGAGGAAGAGCTCGCTGGATGGGCAGAGTCTGCTGGGGAGGCCAGCAGCGTCGGCGCCGGACCCCCCTCGTTGAGGACGAGGTCGAGGAGTTGGTCGAAGAAGAGGCCGAGGCTGTCGACCCCTCGGCCACAAGGAAGAGGCGCGTCCTGCGGCGGGCCAGCTTCGGCGAGCCGGTCCGGCCCGGTAGGACCGCGCAGCGGCAACAGGTCCAGGAGCAGTCCGTGCGCTAGACGAGAGCCGCGGCGACGAAGCCCGCGGCAGCGAAGAAGGCGGTGAAAACCGCGGTAGCAAAGAAAAAGGCGGCCGCTTCCTCCTCATCCAAGCGGCGCCGGACCCCGTCCCCTTCTCCTCCTCCTTCGGATGGCACCTCAGAGGTTAATTTTGACCTCGGGTCCTTCAGCCCGAAGAGGAAGAGGAGGCTAGTGGAAGAGGAGGCGGAGGACGAGTAAGCACTTCGCCCTCCATCATCTCCTGATCCCATGTCTGTGCTATCTTCCCTTAACTTGATGTTATCCTCACAGGGACACAGAGACGTTGGCCTAGAGGGTGGCGAAGAGGGCCAAGGCCTCAACGGGCGACAAGCCCTCGGCGAGCACTCCGCGCACGCTGGAGTTGGTGGTGATCAACCCGGACAACAGCCCCCGACGCAGCCCCCGCTTCAGCCCCCAACGTGAGTTCACTACTCACTTCTCGTCGGTGTGTGTTGGGGCACAATCCCTTGGTGCTGATCTTGCCGGGTTTGCAGGAGGAGAGCAGCAGCAGGAGGAGCCGCTGAGGGCCACCCCCAACACGCTGCCCCCGTCAACCACGCTGCCCAGAGGGGCATCCCCGACAAGGGCGCCAAGCACCGAGCCCACACGCACGGAGGAGGAGGAGGTGAACTTGGGTGGCAGTGGCTCCATCCCGGCAATGAACATTGGCGGGGAGGGAACCACCTCTTCCCAGCTTGGCGTGGGTACGTGGCCTGCCTCATGTCCCTGTCTTTTCTTCTTCTTCTTCTTGAACCTTGATTTTGGCCTCGTCTCATTCTCCTTCTTGGTATCCAGATCCTCCCTCGGTGGACTAGGAGGATATTGATACCGTCATCGAGGAGGTCACCAAGGACACCGAGGCCGAGGCCGACAAGATTGATGCCGAGGAGGCCGCCAAGGGGCCTGCCGGGGAGGCCGACAAGGCCGCTGCCGAAGAGGCCGGCAAGGGGCCTGCCGGGGAGGGGGTGGCTGATGACCAACCTTCCTCCCCTACAGCCCCTGGCCGGGGCAAGTACCTGAAGGTGGGCGACGACCTGTTCGTCCATCTCCCAGGGACGGCGAGCACCAGGGCGCCAACCGAGGGGGAGGTGTTTGACGATGAGGCGCTCGCCATCGCCGGGCTTCAGGTTGTTGATGAACCGAGCACCAGCGGTGGCAGTTCCCAAGAGGAGCAGCTTCTCCGGGCCATGAGCGTCAACTTCCAGAAGCTCCAGGCGCTCCACCGTGCCCGCCTAGACAAGGCGAAATCCAGGATGGCGGCAGCGGACAAGGCGGAGGCGGATCTTGAGGAGCGCGTCGCTCAGACGCAGGCCTGGTTCCGCGAGGCTCAGGAAGGACTGAAGGCTGCCCAGGGCGAGATGGTTGAGCGCAAACGGGAGCTCATCCTGAAGCAGGCTAACGTCAAGAAGGCCCAGGAGGTGGCGAAGGAACAGGCCGTCAAGGACGAGGCCGCTCGGCAACAGCACCAGGCTCTGCTGAACTCCTAGGAGGAGGAGCTCGCCGCCCGTGAGGAGGCGCTCGCCGCCACACTCCGTGGCAAGGATGAGGAGGTCGAGAAGCTCGTCGTGTAGCGGACCCAGGAGCTGGAGCGGAGGCACAAAGAGGCACTGATATGTCTCGAACGTATCTATAATTTTTGATTGTTCCATGCTATTATATTACCTGTTTTGGATGTTTAATGGGCTTTAATATGCTATTTTATATTATTTTTTGGGACTAACCTATTAACCGGAGGCCCAGTGCCAGTTGTTGTTTTTTGCCTATTTCAATGTTTCGCAGAAAAGGAATATCAAACGGAATCCAAACGGAACGAAACCTTCGCGAGGGTCTTTTTTGGAACAAACGCAATCCAGGAAACTTGGAGTGGACGTCAAGGAAGCAACGAGGCGGCCACGAGGTAGGAGGCCATGCCCAGGGGGGTAGGCGCGCCCCCCACCCTCATGGGCCCCTCGTGGCTCAACCGACCTACTTCTTTCACCTATATATACTCTTATACCCTGAAAACATCCAAGGGAGCCATGAAACCACTTTTCCACCGCCGCAACCTTCTGTACCCGTGAGATCCCATCTTGGGGCCTTTTCCGGCGATCTGCCGGAGGGGGATTCGATCACGGTGGGCTTCTACATCAACACCATAGCCTCTCCGATGATGTGTGAGTAGTTTACCTCAGACCTTCGGGTCCATAGTTATTAGCTAGATGGCTTCTTCTCTCTCTTTGGATCTCAATACAAAGTTCTCCTTGATTCTCTTGGAGATTTATTCGATGTAATTCTTTTTGCGGTGTGTTTGTCGAGATTCGATGAATTGTGGGTTTATGATCAAGATTATCTATGAACAATATTTGACTCTTCTCTGAATTCTTATATGCATGATTTGATATCTTTGCAAGTCTCTTCGAATTATCGGTTTAGTTTGGCCTACTAGATTGATCTTTCTTGCAATGGGAGAAGTGCTTAGCTTTGGGTTCAATCTTGAGGTGTCCTTTCCCAGTGACAGCAGGGGCAGCAAGGCACGTATTGTACTGTTGCCATCGAGGATAAAAAGATGGGGTTTATATCATATTGCTTGAGTTTATCCCTCTACATCATGTCATCTTGCCTAAAGCGTTACTCTGTTCTTATGAACTTAATACTCTAGATGCATGCTGGATAGCGGTCGATGTGTGGAGTAATTGCAGTAGATGCAGAATCGTTTCGGTCTACTTGATACGGACGTGATGCCTATGTTTATGATCATGCCTAGATATTCTCATAACTATGCACTTTTCTATCAATTGCTCGACAGTAATTTGTTCACCCATCGTAAAATATGCTATCTTGAGAGAAGTCACTAGTGAAACCTATGGCCCCCGGGTCTATTTTACATCATATTAGTTTCCCGTCAACTAGTTATTTCTGTCGCCGTTTATTTTGCAATCTTTACTTTTCCAATCTATACAACAAAAATACCAAAAATATTATCTTATCATCTTTATCAGATCTTAGTTTTGCAAGTGGCCGTGAAGGGATTGACAACCCCTTTATCATGTTGGTTGCAAGGCTCTTATTTGTTTGTGCAGGTACTAGGTGACTTGCGTGTAGTCTCGTACTGGACTGATACCTTGGTTCTCAAAAACTAAGGGAAATACTTACGCTACTTTGCTGCATCACCCTTTCCTCTTCAAGGGAAAACCAACGCATGCTCAAGAGGTAGCAAGAAGGATTTATGGCGCCGTTGCCAGGGAGATCTATGCTCAAGTCAAGACATACCAAGTACCCATCACAAACTCTTATCCCTCGCATTACATTATTTGCCATTCGCCTCTCGTTTTCCTCTCCCCCACTTCACCTTTGCCTTTTCTTCGCCTTCTTCCCGTATGTCTTTTTGCTTGTGTTTCCATGTGCCTTCTATTTGCTTGCATCTTAGCTTGCTAAAAATCTATTGATATGGATCCACTTAAAGTGTTCTACTTGGATCATCTTCGATCTATATGTGCTCGTGCTGAAACCCCAACTAGTTTAGTTGAGGGAAAATCTTTAGATGAGCATGCTCATTTTGTGCGTCATCGTTTGTCTGAAAAGGGAAGCTCCTATGGTATCAAATAAATAGTTTGCTATGCTATGCTTGGAATCTTTGTGAAATTTATGACTTTACTTGTTGCTCTAAGAACCCTAAAAAACACCTTCCCTACCTATGTGAGTTTAATGATAATGAAATCTTATCTTCTTATGCAAAGGGTGTTTATAGTTACTATGATATCGAACAAATTGAAGAATTTGTTGTTTTTAAGGGTGCTTATGAAGTTGCTTCTTTGATTGAAAAGTATGATATTACTCTCTACAAATCTGAAAATTTTGAAGTACTTAATTATTGCTATGAAAACTATGCCCATAATGTCTATGTCAAAGAACTTGTGACCATTGCTTTGGAAGAAAATAATGATATGCATGAATCTATAGATAATTGTGATTCCAATGATTTGATTGAAATATCCCTTGATGAAAATGATGCTTGCTATTCTTTTGGCCATGATGCCAATATTTATGAAGACGAATTTGCTATAGTTCCCTATGTTAAACATGAGATCGTTGCTATTGCACCCATACTTGATAGTTCCTTCGATGAAAAGCATGATTGCAATAATCTTATGATAAATTATCTTGATGTCAATTGTGCTAATAATATGCAAAACCCTAAGCTTGGGGATGCTAGTTTTGCTATGTCTACTACTTGTTGCAATGATCATGATTGGGGTGATTCTTCTTATGATCTTGAAAATTTATTTAAGCCCCATGATGAATATGAGATTGATAATAGTGTTTGCAATAATATTGAAAGTGTGTTTGGAAGAGTGTCAACTTTAGATCCCACATATTTGGAGAATGTTCAATCTTATGGTATTTTTGATAAAAGTGGGTTTGGAGAGGTCATGACTTTAGTTAATGATAATCCCACTATTTTGGAAGAGTGTCAACTTCGCATGCATGTGGGTCGTGTTGAGAATATGTTATGTGATAGCTATTTTGTTCAATTTGCCTATGATCCTACATGTAATTATTATGAGAGAGGAAAATATGGTTGTAGAAATTTTTATCTTACTAAATTACCTCTCGTCATGTTGAGATTGCTATCGTCTCTTTCTTCTTCCTTGCATATGCTAATTTTTGCTTGCTATGATAATTTGTTTGCTTATAAAATGCCTATGCATAGGAAGTATGTTAGACTTAGATGTGTTTATCACATGTTATATGATGCTCTCTTTGTGCTTTAATTCTTGTCTTTGATGTGAGCATCATTAAAATTATTAATACCAAGCTAGGGGCGTTAAACGATAGCGCTTGTTGGGAGGCAACCCAATTTTATTTTTGTTCCTTGCTTTTTGTTCCTATTTAGTAATAAATAATTCATATAGCCTCTGTTTAGATGTGGTTTTATGTTTTAATTAGTGTTTGTGCCAAGTAGAACCTTTGGGAAGACTTGGGTGAAGTCTCTGCGATCTTGCTGTAAAAAACAGAAACTTTAGCGCTCACGAGATTAGCTGCCATTTTTTACTGGAGAGTGATTTTAGCTTGATTATTTTTGCAGATGATTAATAGAGAAATTCCTCACGTCCACCAATTTATTTACGAATTTTTGGAGTTCCAGAAGTATTTATTTGATCCAGATTGCTACAGACTGTTCTGTTTTTGACAGATTCTGTTTTTCGTGTGTTGTTTGCTTATTTTGATGAATCTATGGCTAGTATCGGGGGGTATGAACCATATAGAAGTTGGAATACAGTAGGTTTAACACCAATAAATAAATAATGAGTTCATTACAGTACCTTAAAGTGGTGGTTTGTTTTCTTATACTAACGGAGCTCATGAGATTTTGTGTTGAGTTTTGTGTTGTGAAGTTTTCAAGTTTTTGGGTAAAGATTTGATGCATTTTGGAACAAGGAGTGGCAAGAGCCTAAGCTTGGGGATTCCCAAGGCACCCCAAGGTAAAATTCAAGGACAACCAAAAGCCTAAGCTTGGGGATGCCCCGGAAGGCATCCCCTCTTTCGTCTTCGTCTATCGGTAACTTTACTTGAGGCTATATTTTTATTCACCACATGATATGTGTTTTGCTTGGAGCGTCTTGTATGATTTGAGTCTTTGCTTTTTAGTTTACCACAATCATCCTTTCTATACACAACTTTTGGAGAGACACACATGAATCGGAGTTTATTAGAATACTCTATGTGCTTCACTTATATCTTTTGAGCTAGATAATTTTGCTCTAGTGCTTCACTTATATCTTTTTAGAGCACGGTGGTGGTTTTATTTTGTAGAAATTATTGATCTCTCATGCTTCACTTATATTATTTTAAGAGTCCTTTAGAACAGCATGGTAATTTGCTTCGGCTATAAAATTAGTCCTAATATGATAGGCATCCAAGATGGGTATAATAAAAACTTTCATATAGAGTGCATTGAATACTATGAGAAGTTTGATACTTGATAATTGTTTTGAGATATAAAGATGGTGATATTAGAGTTATGCTAGTTGAGTAGTTGTGAATTTGAGAGATACTTGTGTTAAAGTTTGTGATTCCCGTAGCATGCACGTATGGTGAACCGTTATGTGATGAAGTCGGAGCATGATTTATTTATTGATTGTCTTCCTTATGAGTGGCGGTCGGGGATGAGCGATGGTCTTTTCCTACCAATCTATCCCCCTAGGAGCATGTGTGTAGTACTTTGTTTCGACAACTAATAGATTTTTGCAATAAGTATGTGAGTTCTTTATGACTAATGTTGAGTCCATGGATTATACGCACTCTCACCCTTCCACCACTGCTAGCCTCTCTAGTACCGCGCAACTTTCGCCGGTATCAAACCTTCCTCAAAACAGCCACCATACCTACCTATTATGGCATTTTCATAACCATTCCGAGATATATTGCCATGCAACTTTCCACCGTTCTGTTTATTATGACACGCTCCATCATTGTCATATTGCTTTGCATGATCATATAGTTGACATTGTATTTGTGGCAAAGCCACCTTCATAATTCTTTCATACATGTCACTCTTGATTCATTGCACATCCCGGTACACCGCCGGAGGCATTCACATAGAGTCATATTTTGTTCTAAGTATCAAGTTGTAATTCTTGAGTTGTAAGTAAATAAAAGTGTGATGATCTTCCTTTTTAGAGCATTGTCCCAGTGAGGAAAGGATGATGGAGACTATGATTCCCCCACAAGTCGGGATGAGACTCCGGACGAAAAAAAAAAGAGTCCAAAAAAAGAGAGAAAGGCCAAAATAAAAAAATGAGAGAAAAAGAGAGAAGCGGCAATGCTACTATCCTTTTACCACACTTGTGCTTCAAAGTAGCACCATGATCTTCATAATAGGGAGTCTCCTATTTTGTCACTTTCATATACTAGTGGGAATTTTTCATTATAGAACTTGGCTTGTATATTCCAATGATGGGCTTCCTCAGAATGCCCTAGGTCTTCGTGAGCAAGCAAGTTGGATGCACACCCACTTAGTTTCTTGTTGAGCTTTCATACACTTATAGCTCTAGTGCATCCGTTGCATGGAAATACCTACTCACTCACATTGATATCTATTGATGGGCATCTCCATAGCTCGTTGATACGCCTAGTTGATGTGAGACTATCTTCTTCTTTTTGTCTTCTCCAGAACCACCATTCTATTCCACCTATAGTGCTATGTCCATGGCTCACGCTCATGTATTGCGTGAAGATTGAAAAAGTTTGAGAACATCAGAAGTATGAAACAATTGCTTGGCTTGTCATCGGGGTTGTGCATGATTTAAATATTTTGTGTGATGAAGATAGAGCATAGCCAGACTATATGATTTTGTAGGGATAGCTTTCTTTGGCCATGTTATTTTGAGAACACATGATTACTTTATTAGTATGCTTGAAGTATTATTATTTTCATGTCAATATTAAACTTTTGTCTTGAATCTTTCGGATCTGAACATTCATGCCACAATAAAGAAAATTACATTGATGATTATGTTAGGTAGCATTCCACATCAAAAATTCTATTTTTATCATTTACCTACTCGAGGACGAGCAGGAATTAAGCTTGGGGATGCTGATACGTCTCCAACGTATCTATAATTTTTTATTGTTCCATGCTATTATATTACCTGTTTTGGATGTTTAATGGGCTTTAATATGCTATTTTATATTATTTTTTGGGACTAACCTATTAACCGGAGGCCCAGTGCCAGTTGCTGTTTTTTGCCTATTTCAGTGTTTCGCAGAAAAGGAATATCAAACGGAACGAAACCTTCGCGAGGATCTTTTTTGGAACAAACGCAATCCAGGAGACTTGGAGTGGACGTCAAGGAAGCAACGAGGCGGCCACGAGGTAGGAGGGCGCGCCCAGGGGGTAGGGGCACCCCCCACCCTCGTGGGCCCCTCGTGGCTCAACCGACCTACTTCTTTCGCCTATATATACTCTTATACCCTGAAAACATCCAGGGGAGCCACGAAACCACTTTTTTACCGCCGCAACCTTCTGTACCCGTGAGATCCCATCTTGGGGCCTTTTCCGACGATCTTCCGGAGGGGGATTCGATCACAGAGGGCTTCTACATCAACACCATAGCCTCTCCGATGATGTGTGAGTAGTTTACCTCAGACCTTCGGGTCCATAGTTATTAGCTAGATGGCGTCTTCTCTCTCTTTGGATCTCAATACAAAGTTCTCCTTGATTCTCTTGGAGATCTATTCGATGTAATTCTTTTTGCAGTGTGTTTGTCGAGATCCGATGAATTGTGGGTTTATGATCAAGATTATCTATGAACAATATTTGATTCTTCTCTGAATTCTTATATGCATGATTTGATATCTTTGCAAGTCTCTTTGAATTATCAGTTTCGTTTGGCCTACTAGATTGATCTTTCTTGCAATGGGAGAAGTGCTTAGCTTTGGGTTCAATCTTGCGGTGTCCTTTCCCAGTGACAGCAGGGCCAGCAAGGCATGTATTGTATTGTTGCCATCGAGGATAAAAAGATGGGGTTTATATCATATTGCTTGAGTTTATCCCTCTACATCATGTCATCTTGCCTAATGCGTTACTCTGTTCTTATGAACTTAATACTCTAGATGCATGTTGGATTGCGGTCGATGTGTGGAGTAATAGTAGTAGATGCAGAATCGTTTCGGTCTACTTGATACGGACGTGATGCCTATGTTTATGATCATGCCTAGATATTCTCATAACTATGCACTTTTCTATCAATTGCTCGACAGTAATTTATTCACCCACCGTAAAATATGCTATCTTGAGAGAAGCCACTAGTGAAACCTATGGCCCCCGGGTCTATTTTACATCATATTAGTTTCCCGTCAACTAGTTATTTCTGTCGCCGTTTATTTTGCAATCTTTACTTTTCCAATCTATACAACAAAAATACCAAAAATATTATCTTATCATCTTTATCAGATCTCACTTTTGCAAGTGGCCGTGAAGGGATTGACAACCCCTTTATCGCGTTGGTTGCAAGGTTCTTATTTGTTTGTGCAGGTACTAGGTGACTTGTGTGTAGTCTCCTACTGGATTGATACCTTGGTTCTCATAAACTGAGGGAAATACTTACGCTACTTTGCTGCATCACCCTTTCCTCTTCAAGGGAAAACCAACGCATGCTCAAGAGGTAGCAGGCACTCGATGCTCAGGCCCTAGTCCATGCCGGCAAGGTGAAGGAGCTGGAGCTGGAGCGGGAGGAACTGAAGAAGAGAGTCTCGGCGCTGACGGAGGAGAGGGACACGACCAACCGCACTCTGGCGGATGCGCAGGTCGCCATCTCCGACAAGGCCAAGCTGCTCTCCAAGGCCAACGACTCCATCAACGATCTGAAGGTTGAAGCTGGACAGCTTGGAGGGGAAGCTTTCGGAGGCCGGGGCTCGTGAGGAGACCCTGAACAAGGCCCTGGAGGACGAGAAGTGGCTGCGGAGGGATGATGCCGCCGAGCACGAGGAGTACGTGAAGGGCGTAAACCTCTGGATCAGCTGCCTCGTCTACGTCGCCGGCTAGATCACCATGAAGCTGGCTGCCATGGGGATGCCGAATGTCAGGTACTCCTAGGAGCCGAACGTGAGCCCCAACGCCAGGCTGACCCTGTTCTTCGAGGGCGTCCTCGACGCCCTGGAGCAGTTCCGTTCCAACCGAGCGACCTCTCTGGCCAATGAGGCCCGGAAGCTCTGTCGGGGCGCCCTGACCAAGGTCCTCACCAAGGTGGCGTACTGGAACCCCAACGTCAACTTTTCCGATGTGCTGGAGAGCTTGCCGGAGGATGTGGACCTCGCGGCGCTCGAAGAGCGTATCGAGCCCATCATCAGCCGTGTCGACGGAGTCAGGAGGGTGGAGGGCCAGCGCCGAGACTAGGCACCCCACTTCTCATTGCCGCTGCGAGTTCATGACCAAGACGATTTTATCTTAAGTTAGAACCGCAGCAACAATTGATGTAATATAACTCTGCAGTACTCTAAGATGAAACATGCTATCTTCCTGTATTGATCTTTCTTTGTACGTATACACCCTACGCCCAGTAGGATAGGTTCGCCGGCGCGTAAACCCTTGCTATGGTGCTTTGAGGATGGATCCTTAGCAGCCTGCCGGGGGGGCGCTTGCCGCCGGACAAACCACCTTGCTGCTCTCAGCGCGGCCGCTTGAACTGTTGAGCGGACTCGAAACAGAACAAGGGTGTTGCTAATAGCGGGCAGGTCACCTTACCGTTCTCAGCGCAGATGCTCGAACTGTTGAGCAGACTCAAAACAGAGCAAGGGCGTTGCCAATAGCGGAAGGGTCCCATTGCGTGCAGGTTTTCCGTACAAAGAGCAAGATCTTTCGAGGAGAATAACCTTATATTAAGAAGGAATGCTCAAAGTTGTGTGTGGCTTAGCTTTTTGCGGCCACGCGGATGGTCGTTGCAGCAGCAGATGGCACCAGAGTGCAGCTGATTGATGTCACCTTCTCTTCTCGAGCCATCGCGACGAAGGAGTCGGTAAGTTGACTCCCAAACCGGGTTTTCACAGCTTGCGCCCCCTACCTGGCGCGCCAACGATGTCGGTGGAAACGACACCTATGGGATCACGGGGAATCCCTTCTATGGTTGGCGGGCACGGGGCTGTGGAAAGAGCGGGTTTAGAAGATCAACACGGGGAATTTATCCAGATTCGGGCCACAAGTGATGCGTAATACCCTACTCCTGCTGGTTTGTGTTTATCTGGTGTTCTTGGACTAGCTACAAAGCGTGCAGGGTCCAAAAAGTCTGAATCCCCCTCCAGTATGCCTCGGGCCTCCTTTTATAGTCAAAGGGGTCGCCACAGTGGCACACAGGAGGTGGAAAGTTTGTACTGTATACAAGTCTATCCTTTGGCACCGTAGGACAAACGCATTTAATGCGCTGCCGACGTGCCCTCTCACTTTATCGGGGACAGCAAGGAAGCTCGTCGTGTCCGTCGCCGCCTCGTCTCGCTCTGACGCGCGTCCAAGCTGACTAGGCCTACAGCAACACGCTGGCTGGCTGGTTGCTGAGTTGGTGCGATGGCAGAGTCTTCACGAAGATCTGCATGCCACCACGCAGGTGCTTGCTGAGTTGGCCTGGAAGCTGCACATCACCACGCAGGTGCCTGCCTTGTTGGCGGGTTGACTGCTGTATTGGAACAGTGGTGGAGCCTTGGCAGGTGGGGGCCTGGATGCGGCCCCGCAGATGTCCCCGCAAGGGTCTTGCCGGGGTCTCGCAGGTGTCCCCGGCAAGGGTCTTGCCGGGGGTCTCCGTCTTCTGGTTCTCATCTAGTATTGTATGTTCTTGGTCTTCACAAAGATCTGCATGCCACCATGAAGGCGCCTCCCGAGCCTTGGTTCCAACGTTGTCGATGGTGTCGGAACTCTTAGGCTCAAGGGTGGCGGCTCTGCTGGTGTTGGGCAAGTTGCCCCGGCAAGGCTCTTGCCGTGGCTATGTAAGCTGCCCCGGCAAGGCTCTTGCCGGGGAGAGCCCACCTTGTCCCTTCGCTCCTCGTGCCTCTGTCTTGGCGTTGCTCTGGTAGTCTTGTGTGTTTGCCTCCTCTTCTATCCCGCCAAGCGCGGACGCAGGCGTGTGGCTGCGACCGCCCGCGCACAAGTAAAGGGGTACAAAAAGGACCCCTACTTTTGTACACCGACACCCCCTCCACAGTTTACCACCTCGGTCATATTGTCATAGTGCTTAGGCGAAGCCCTGCGCGGATCACATCACCAACACCGTCGCCACACCGTCGTGCTGACGGAACTCTCCCTCGACCCACTACTGGATCAAGAGCTCGAGGGACGTCATCGGGCTGAATGTGTGCTGAACACGAAGGTGCCGTACGTTCGGTACTTGGATCGGTTGGATCATGAAGACATTCGACTACATCAACCGCGTTAACTAAACGCTTCCGCTTTCGGTCTACGAGGGTACATAGACACACTCTCCCATCTCGTTGCTATGCATCTCCTAGATAGATCTTGCGTGATCGTAGGAAATTTTTTGAATTACTAAATTCCCCAACAATGGCATCCGAGCCAGGTCTATGCGTAGATGTTATTTGCACGAGTAGAACACAATGAGTTGTGGGCGATAATAGTCATACTGCTTACCACCAACATCTTACTTTGATTCGGCGGTATTGTTGGATGAAGCGCCCCGGACCGACATTACATGACCGCGTTCATGAGACTGGTTCTGCCGACGTGCTTCGCACACAGGTGGCTGGCGGGTGTCTGTTTCTCCAACTTTAGTTGAATCGAGTTTGACTACGGCCGGTCCTTCTTGAAGGTTAAAACAGCACACTTGACAAAAAAATCATTATGGTTTTGATGCGTAGGTAACAACGGTTCTTGCTAGAAGCCCGTAGCAGCCACGTAAATTTTGCAACAACAAAGTAGAGGACGTCTAACTTGTTTTTGCAGGGTGCTACCTCTTGAGCGTGCGTTGGTTTTCCCTTGAAGAGGAAAGGGTGATGCAGCAAAGTAGCATAAGTATTTCCCTCAGTTTTTGAGAACCAAGGTATCAATCCAGTAGGAGACAACGCACAAGTCACCTAGTACCTGCACAAACAATCAAGAACCTTGCAACCAACGCGATAAAGGGGTTGTCAATCCCTTCACCGCCACTCGCAAAAGTGAGATCTAATAAAGATAGTAAAGTATATATTTTTGGTATTTGTTGTATAGATTGGAAAGTAAAGATTGCAAAATAGTAAACGAGATGCGATGTAAATAAAAGAGATGCAATATAATAAGAAAGAGACCCGGGGGCCATAGGTTTCACTAGTGGCTTCTCTCAAGATAGCATATATTACGGTGGGTGAACAAATTACTGCCGAGCAATTGATAGAAAAGCGCATAATTATGAAGACATCTAAGGGAATGATCATGAATATAGGCATCACGTCCGTGTCAAGTAGACCGAAACGATTCTGCATCTACTGCAATTACTCCACACATCGACCGCTATCCAGCATGCATCTAGAGTATTAAGTTCATAAGAACAGAGTAACGCATTAGGCAACATGACATGATGTAGAGGGATAAACTCAAGCAATATGATATAAACCCCATCTTTTTATCCTCGATGGTAACAATACAATACGTGCCTTGCTGCCCCTACTGTCACTGGGAAAGGACACCGCAAGATTGAACCCAAAGCTAAGCACTTCTCCCATTGCAAGAAAGATCAATCTAGTAGGCCAAACTAAACCGATAATTTGAAGAGACTTGCAAAGATATCAAATCATGCATATAAGAATTCAGAGAAGAACCAAATAATATTCATAGATAATCAAGTTCATAAATCCACAATTCATCGGATCTCGGCAAACACACCGCAAAAGAGTATTACATCGAATAGATCTCCAAGAACATCGAGGAGAACTTTGTATTTAGGATCAAAGAGAGAGAAGAAGCCATCTAGCTAATAACTATGGACCCGAAGGTCTGTGGTAAACTACTCACGCTTCATCGGAGAGGCTATGGTGTTGATGTAGAAGCCCTCCGTGATCGATTCCCCCTCCTGCAGATCGCCGAAAAAGGCCCCAAGATGGGATCTCACGGGTACAGAAGGTTCCGGCAGTGGAAAAGTGGTTTCGTGGCTCCCTCTGATGTTTCTAGGGTATAAGAGTATATATAGGCGAAAGAAGTACGGCAGTGGAGCTACGAGGGGCCCACGAGGGTGGGGCGCGCCTACCCCCCTGGGCGCGCCCTCCTGCCTCGTGGCCGCCTCGTTGCGTCTCCGACTTCATCTCCAAGTCTTTTGGTTTGCTTTCGGTCCAAGAAAGATCATCGCGAAGGTTTCATTCCGTTTGGATTCCGTTAGATATTCCTTTTCTGCGAAACACTAAAATAGGAAAAAAAAAACAAAAACTGACATTGGGCCTCCGGTTAATAGGTTAGTCCCAAAAATAATATAAAAGAGCAATTAAAGCCCATTAAACATCCAAAACAGGTAATATAATAGCATGGAACAGTAAAAAATTATAGATACGTTGGAGACATATCAAGCATCCCCAAGCTTAATTCCTGCTCATCCTCGAGTAGGTAAATGATAAAGACAAAAAATTTGATGTGGAATGCTACCTAACATATTTATCAATGTAATTTTCTTTATTGTGGCATGAATGTTCAGATCCGAAAGATTCAAGACAAAAGTTTAATATTGACATAAAAACAATAATACTTCAAGCATACTAACAAGGCAATTATGTCTTCTAAAAATAACATGGCCAAAGAAAGTTCATCCCTACAAAATAATATAGTTTGGCTATGCTCCATCTTCGTCACACAAAATGCTCAAATCATGCACAACCCCGATGACAAGCCAAGCAATTGTTTCATACTTTAGTATTCTCAAACTTTTTCAACTTTCACGCAATACATGAGCGTGAGCCATGGACATAGCACTATAGGTGGAATAGAGTGGTGGTTGTGGAGAAGACAAAAAAAAGGAGGAAGATGGTCTCACATCAACTAGGCGTATCAATGGGCTATGGAGATGCCCATCAATAGATGTCAATGTGAGTGAGTAGGGATTGCCATGCAACGGATGCACTAGAGCTATAAATATATGAAAGCTCAACAAAAGAAACTAAGTGGGTGTGCATCCAACTTGCTTGCTCACAAAGACCTAGGGCATTTGAGGAAGCCCATCGTTGGAATATACAAGCCAAGTTCTATAATGAAAATTTCTGACTAGTATATGAAAGTGACAAAATAAGAGACTCTCTATCATGAAGATCATGGTGCTACTTTGAAGCACAAGTGTGGAAAAAGGATAGTAGCATTGTCCCTTCTCTCTTTTTCTCTCATTTTTTTTATTTTATATTTTTTTGTTGGGCTTCTTTGGCCTCTTTTTTTTATGAGCTTCTTTGGCCTCTTTTTTTCCTCACATGGGACAATGCTCTAATAATGATGATCATCACACTTCTTATTATTTACAACTCAAGGATTACAACTTGATACTTAGAACAAAATATGACTCTATATGCGTGCCTCCGGCGGTGTACCGGGATGTGCAATGAATCAAGAGTGACATGTATGAAAGAATTAAAGGTGGCTTTGCCACAAATACGATGTCAACTACATGATCATGCAAGGCAATATGACAATGATGGAACGTGTCATAATAAACTGAACGGTGGAAAGTTGCATGGCAATATATCTCGGAATGGCTATGGAAATGCCATAATAGGTAGGTATGGTGGCTGTTTTGAGGAAGGTAAATGGTGTTTTATGGTACCGGCGAAAGTTGTGCGGTACTAGAGAGGCTAGCAATGGTGGAAGGGTGAGAGTGCGTATAATCCATGGACTCAACATTAGTCATAAAGAACTCACATACTTATTGCAAAAATCTACAAGTCATTAAAAACTAAGCACTATGCGCATGCTCCTAGGGGGATAGATTGGTAGGAAAAGACCATCGCTCATCCCCGACCGCCACTCATAAGGAAGACAATCAAAGAAACACCTCATGCTTCAAATTTGTTACACAACGGTTACCATACGTGCATTCTATGGGACTTGCAAACCTCAACACAAGTATTTCTCAAATTCACAATTAATCTACTAGCATGACTCTAATATCACCATCCTCATGTCTCAAAACAATCGTCAAGCATCAAACTTCTCATAGCATTCAACGCACTTTATATGAAAGTTTTTATTATACCCATCTTGGATGCCCATCATATTAGGACTAGTTTTATAACCAAAGCAAATTACCATGCTGTTCTAAAAGGCTTTCAAAATAATATAAGTGAAGCATGAGAGATCAATAATTTCTATAAAATAAAACCACCACAGTGCTCTAAAAAGATATAAGTGAAGCACTAGAGCAAAATTATCTAGCTCAAAAGATATAAGTGAAGCACATAGAGTATTCTAATAAATTCCAATTCATGTGTGTCTCTCCCAAAAGGTGTGTACAGCAAGTATGATTGTGGTAAACTAAAAATCAAAGACTCAAATCATACAAGACGCTCCAAGCAAAACACATATCATGTGGTGAATAAAAATATAGCCTTAAGTAAAGTTACCGATAGATGAAGATGAAAGAGGGGATGCCTTCCGGGGCATCCCCAAGCTTAGGCTTTTGGTTGTCCTTGAATTTTACCTTGGGGTGCCTTGGGCATCCCCAAGCTTAGGCTCTTGCCACTCCTTGTTCCAAAATCCATCAAATCTTTACCCAAAAACTTGAAAACTTCACAACAGAAAACTCAACAGAAAATCTCATGAGCTCCGTTAGTAAAAGAAAATAAACCACCACTTTAAGGTACTGTAATGAACTCATTCTTTATTTATATTGGTGTTAAAACTACTGTATTCCAACTTCTATATGGTTCATACCCCCGATACTACTCATAGATTCATCAAAATAAGTAAACAACACACGAAAAACAGAATCTGTCAAAACAGAACAGTCTGTAGCAATCTGACTTAAACGAATACTTCTGGAACTCCAAAAATTCTGAAATAAATTGGTGGCCGTGAGGAATTTGTCTATTAATCATCTGAAAAAATAATCAACCTAAAATCGCTCTCCAGTAAAAAAGGGCAGCTAATCTCGTGAGCACTAAAGTTTATGTTTTTTACAGCAAGATCGCAAAGACTTCACCCAAGTCTTCCCAAAGGTTCTACTTGGAAAAAACACTAATTAAAACATAAAAACACATCTAAACATAAGATAGATGAATTATTTATTACTAAACAGGAACAAAAATCAAGGAACAAAAATAAAATTGGGTTGCCTCCCAACAAGCGCTATCGTTTAACGCCCCTACCTAGGCATAAAAGCAAGGATAGATCTAGGTATTGTCATATTTGGTATGCAATCCATAAGTGGCTCTCATAATAGATTCATAAGGCAATTTAATTTTCTTACTAGGAAAGTGTTCCGTGCCTTTCCTTAATGGAAATTGGAATCTAATATTTCCTTCTTTCATGTCAATAATTGCACCAATCGTTCTAAGGAAAGGTCTACCAAGAATAATAGGACATGTAGGATTGCAATATATATCAAGAACAATGAAATCTACGGGCACATAATTACTATTTGCAACAATAAGAACATCATTAATCCTTCCCATAGGTTTCTTAATGGTGGAATCCGCAAGATGCAAATTTAAAGAACAATCATCAAATTCACAGAAACCTAGCACATCACACAAAGTTTTTGGAATCGTGGAAACACTAGCACCCAAATCACATAAAGCATAGCATTCATAATCTTTAATCTTAATTTTAATAGTAGGTTCCCACTCATCATAAAGTTTTCTAGGGATAGAAACTTCTAGTTCAAGCTTTTCTTCATGGGATTGCATTAAAGCATCAACGATATGTTTAGTAAAAGCTTTATTTTGATTATAAGCATGAGGAGAATTTAACACGGATTGCAACACGGAAATACAATCTATAAAAGAGCAATTATCATAATTAAATTCCTTGAAATCCAAAATAGTGGGTTCATTGCTATGTAAACTTTTGACCTCTTCAATCCCACTTTTATCAATTTTTGCATCAAGATCTAAAAACTCCGAATCGTTGGGACGCCTTTTAACTAAAGTTGACTCATCTCCGGTCCCATATTTATCAAGATTCATATTGGAAAACAAATATTTAATAGGATACACATCAATTACTTTTAGATCTTCATCGTTATTATCATGAAAACTAGAAGAACACGCTTTCACAAAGCAATCTTTTCTAGTACGCATCCTAGCGGTTCTTTCTTTGCACTCATCAATGGAAATTCTCATGGCTTTGAGAGACTCATTGATGTCATGCTTAGGTGGAATAGATCTAAGTTTCAAAGAATCAACATCGAGAGAAATTATATCCACGTTCCTAGCCAACTCATCAATCTTAGGCAATTTTTCTTCAAGCAAAGCATTGAAATTCTTTTGCGAATTCATAAATTCTTTAACACTAGTCTCAAAATCAGAGGGCATCTTATTAAAATTCCCATAAGAGTTGTTGTAGGAATTACCATAATTATTAGAGGAATTACTAGGAAACGGCCTAGAATTAAAATTTCCTCTATACGCGTTATTACCAAAATTATTCCTACCAACAAAATTCACATCCATAGATTCATTATTATTCTCAATCAAAGTGGACAAAGGAATATCATTAAGATCAGAAGAAACACTTTTATTAGCAAACAATTTCATAAGTTCATCCATCTTTCCACTCAAAACATTAATCTCTTCAATTGCATGAACTTTTTTACTAGTGGATCTTTCGGTGTGCCATTGAGAATAATTAACCATAATATTGTCTAGGAGTTTAGTAGCTTCTCCTAGAGTGATTTCCGTAAAAGTGCCTCCCGCGGCCGAATCTAAAAGATTTCTAGAAGCAAAATTCAATCCGGCATAAAAAATTGTATAATCATCCACAAATTCAAACCATGTGTAGGGCAATTACGTATCATTAATTTCATCCTCTCCCAAGCTTGTGCCACATGCTCATGATCAAGTTGCTTAAAATTCATAATATCATTCCTAAGGGAGATGATCTTAGCGGGAGGAAAATACTCAGAGATAAAAGCATCTTTGCACTTATTCCATGAATCAATACTATTTTTAGGCAAAGAAGAGAACCAAGTTTTAGCACGACCTCTAAGTGAAAATGGAAATAGCTTCAATTTAACAATATCATTATCCACATCTTTCTTCTTTTGCATATCACACAAATCAACAAAGTTGTTTAGATGGGTAGCGACATCTTCACTAGGAAGGCCAGAAAATTGATCTTTCATAACCAGATTCAGCAAAGCGGTACTAATTTCACAAGATTCAGCATCGGTAGTAGGAGCAATCGGAGTGCTAATAAAATCATTGTTGTTGGTATTGGAAAAGTCACATAATTTAGTATTATCTTGAGCCATCGTTACAAACAATCAATCCAACACACAAGCACACAAGAAGCAAGTGAAAAGAGACGAACGGAAAAGGGGCGGAGAAAAGGCAAAGGTTTTCAAAAATCGTTTTAGAAGTGGGGGAGAGGAAAACGAGAGGTGAATGGCAAATAATGTAGTGCGAGGGAGAAAAGTTTGTGATGGGTACTTGGTATGTCTTGACTTGGCGTAGATCTCCCCGGCAACGGCGCCAGAAATTGGCAAGTTGACGGGAGATCAAATCTTGACTTGACTTGGCGTAAACCTCCCCGGCAACGGCGCCAGAAATCCTTCTGGCTACCTCTTGAGCATGCGTTGGTTTTCCCTTGAAGAGGAAAGGGTGATGCAGCAAAGTAGCGTAAGTATTTCCCTTGGTTTTTGAGAACCAAGGTATCAATCCAGTAGGAGATAACGCACAAGTCACCTAGTACCTGCACAAACAATCAAGAACCTTGCAACCAACGCGATAAAGGGGTTGTCAATCCCTTCACGACCACTCGCAAAAGTGAGATCTAATAAAGATAGCAAAGTGTATATTTTTGGCATTTTTGTTGTATAGATTGGAAAGTAAAGATTGCAAAATAGTAAACAAGATGCGATGTAAATAAAAGAGATGCAATATAATAAGAAAGAGACCCGGGGGCCATAGGTTTCACTAGTGGCTTCTCTCAAGATAGCGCATTTTACGGTGGGTGAACAAATTACTGTCGAGCAATTGATAGAAAAGTGCATAGTTACGAGAATATCTAGGCATGATCATAAACATAGGCATCACGTCCGTATCAAGTAGACCGAAATGATTCTGCATCTACTACTATTACTCCACACATCGACCGCTATCCAGCATGCATCTAGAGTATTAAGTTCATAAGAACAGAGTAACGCATTAGGCAAGATGACATGATGTAGAGGGATAAACTCAAGCAATATGATATAAACCCCATCTTTTTATCCTCGATGGCAACAATACAATATGTGCCTTGCTGCCCCTACTGTCACTGGGAAAGGACATCGCAAGATTGAACCCAAAGGTAAGCACTTCTCCCATTGCAAGAAAGATCAATCTAGTAGGCCAAACTAAACCGATAATTCGAAGAGACTTGCAAAGATATCAAATCATGCATTTAAGAATTCAGAGAAGAACCAAATAATATTCATAGATAATCAAGTTCATAAATCCACAATTCATCGGATCTCGGCAAACACACCGCAAAAGAGTATTACATCGAATAGATCTCCAAGAACATCGAGGAGAACTTTGTATTGAGGATCAAAGAGAGAGAAGAAGCCATCTAGCTAATAACTATGGACCCAAAGGTCTATGGTAAACTACTCAGGCTTCATCGGAGAGGCTATGGTGTTGATGTAGAAGCCCTCCGTGATCGATTCCCCCTCCAGCAGATCGCCGGAAAAGGCCCCAAGATGGGATCTCACGGGTACAGAAGGTTGCGGCGGTGGAAAAGTGGTTTCATGGCTCCCTCTGATGTTTCTAGGGTATAAGAGTATATATAGGCGAAAGAAGTACGTCGGTGGAGCTACGAGGGGCCCACGAGGGTGGGGGCGCGCCTACCCCCCTGGGCGCGCCCTCCTGCCTCGTGGCCGCCTCATTGCATCTCTGACTTCATCTCCAAGTCTTCTGGTTTGCTTTCGGTCCAAGAAAGATCATCGCGAAGGTTTCATTCCATTTGGATTACGTTTGATATTCCTTTTCTGTGAAACACTAAAATAGGCACAAAAAAAGAAACTGGCACTGGGCCTCCGGTTAATAGGTTAGTCCCAAAAATAATATAAAAGAGCATATTAAAGCCCATTAAACATCCAAAATAGATAATATAATAGCATGGAGCAATCAAAAATTATAGATACGTTGGAGACGTATCACAGGGCATGTTGTGATGTGATATGGTCAAGACGTGATAAGATATAAATTGTTGTATGAGATGATCATGTTTCGTAAAAGTTATCGGCAATTGGCAGGAGCCTTATGGTTGTCGCTTTATTGTATGAAATGCAATCACCATGTAATTGCTTTACTTTATCACTAAGCGGTAGCGATAGTCGTAGAAGCAATAGTTGGCGAGATGACAACGATGCTACGATGGAGATCAAGGTGTCCAGCCGGTGACGATGGAGATCATGACGGTGCTTTGAAGATGGAGATCAAAGGCACAAGATGATGATGGCCATATCATGTCACATATTTTGATTGCATGTGATGTTTATCCTTTAGGCATCTTATTTTGCTTAGTACGACGGTAGCATTATAAGATGATCCTGAAGTAAATATGCCCTAGAGGCAATAATAAAGTTATTATTTATATTTCCTTATATCATGATAAATATCTATTATTCGTGCTAGAATTGTATTAACCGAAAACTTGATACATGTGTGAACACATAGACAAAACAAAGTGTCCCTAGTATGCCTCTACTAGACTAGCTCGTTAATCGAAGATGGTTAAGTTTCCTGACCATAGACATGTGTTGTCATTTGATGAACGGGATCACACCATTAGATAATGATGTAATGGACAAGACCCATCCGTTAGCTTAGCATTATGATTGTTTAGTTTTATTGCTAGTGCTTTCTTCATGAATTATAAATGTTCCTCTGACTATGAGATTATGCAACTCCTGAATACCGGAGGAACACCTTGTGTGCTATCAAACGTCACAACATAAATGGGTGATTATAAAGATGCTCTACAAGTGTCTCCGAAGGTGTTTGTTGGGTTAGCATAGATCAAGATTAGGATTTGTCACTCCGTGTATCGGAGAGGTATCTTTGGGCCCTTGATACGTCTCCAACGTATCTATAATTTTTTATTGTTCCATGCTATTATATTATCTATTTTGGATGTTTAATGGGCTTTATTATGCACTTTTATATTATTTTTTGGACTAACCTACTAAGCGAAGGCCCAGTGCAAATTGTTGTTTTTTTGCCTATTTCAGTGTTTCGCAGAAAAGGAATATCAAACGGAATCCAAACGGAATGAAACCTTCGCGAGGATTGTTTTTGGAACAAACGCAATCCAGGAGACTTGGAGTGGACGTCAAGGAAGCCACGAGGTGGCCACGAGGTAGGAGGGCACGCCCAGGGGGTAGGCACGCCCCCCACCCTCGTGGGCCCCTCGTAGCTCCGCCGACCTACTTCTTTCGCCTATATATACTCATATACCCAGAAAACATCCAGGAGCACCATGAAACCCTATTTCCACCGCCGCAACCTTCTGTACCCATGAGATCCTATCTTGGGGCCTTTTCCGGTGCTCCGCCGGAGGGGGAATCGATCACGGAGGGCTTCTACATCAACACCATAGCCTCTCCGATGATGTGTGAGTAGTTTATCACAGACCTTCGGGTCCATAGTTATTAGCTAGATGGCTTCTTCTCTCTCTTTGGATCTCAATACAAAGTTCTCCTCGATTCTCTTGGAGATTTATTCGATGTAATACTTTTTGCGGTGTGTTTGTTGAGATCCGATGAATTGTGGGTTTATGATCAAGATTATCTATGAACAATATTTGATTCTTCTCTGAATTCTTTTATGCATGATTTGATATCTTTGCAAGTCTCTTTGAATTATCAGTTTTGTTTGGCCTACTAGATTGATCTTTCTTGCAATGGGAGAAGTGCTTAGCTTTGGGTTCAATCTTGCGGTGTCCTTTCCCAGTGACAGCAGGGGCAGCAAGGCATGTATTGTATTGTTGCCATCGAGGATAAAAAAGATAGGGTTTATATCATATTGCTTGAGTTTATCCCTCTACATCATGTCATCTTGCCTAATGCGTTACTCTGTTCTTATGAACTTAATACTCTAGATGCATGCTGGATAGCGGTCGATGTGTGGAGTAATAGTAGTAGATGCAGAATCGTTTCGGTGTACTTGTCATGGACGTGATGCCTATGTTCATGACCATACCTAGATATTCTCATAACTATGCGCTTTTCTATCAATTGCTCGACAGAAATTTGTTCACCCACCGTAGAATTTGCTATCTTGAGAGAAGCCACTAGTGAAACCTATGGCCCTCGGGTCTATTTTACATCATATTAATCTCCCGCCAACGTGCTATTTCTGTTGCCGTTTATTTTGCAATCTTTACTTTTCAATCTATACAACAAAAATACCAAAAATATTTATCTTATTATCTTTATCAGATCTCACTTTTGCAAGTGGCCGTGAAGGGACTGACAACCCCTTTATCGCGTTGGTTGCAAGGTTCTTGATTGTTTGTGCAGGTACTAGGGACTTGCGTGTATTCTCCTACTGGATTGATACCTTGGTTCTTAAAAACTGAGGGAAATACTTATGCTACTTTGCTGCATCACCCTTTCCTCTTCAAGGGAAAACCAATGCATGCTCAAGAGGTAGCAAGAAGGATTTCTGGCGCCGTTGCCGGGGAGATCTACGCACAAGTCAAGACATACCAAGTACCCATCACAAACACTTATCCCTCGCATTACATTATTTGCCATTTGCCTCTCGTTTTCCTCTCCCCCACTTCACCTTTGCCATTTTATTTGCCCTTTTTCCGTTCGTCCATTTTTGCTTGCTTCTTGTGTCTTCGTGTGTTAGATCGTTTGTTTCGTCGTCATGGCCATTCCTTTATCTGCTCCTTTGTCTCCCGAGTTTGAAGTTCTTCACTTCAAACAAAGACAAGGACAAAACTTAAAAGATGCTTGGTATAGGATGATGGAATCTTATCGTAATTGCACCTTAGAGGTGAATTTTAGAATTTTACTTCGCAATTTTTATGTTGGACTAAATATGTCCCATAGACAACTCTTGGATTGCGTTGCCAAAGGAAATTTTATCGAAATTGATCCCAGTATTGCGCATGAAATTATAGAGGGAATAGTGGGAACACCACCTCAACAAAAGGGGCCACATCATACCCAGGAAGAGACACAAGTTTTTGAGAAGATTTGCGAAGTAACAAAATTTTTACAAAAGTCTCTTGAACCTCTTAAGAGTGTTAGCGGAAATCTTCACCGCATGAATATGTTGATCACCCTTTGCAATAAGCGGTTGGATTCTTTAGATCTAAAAATTTCCGAATATGAAGGGAAACGTAAAGAAACTCCTGGATTCGAGCATGACTCTGCTAAAAAAATAAAAACCAAAGATGACAATACCTAGATCTATTCTTGTTTTTATGCCTAGCTAGGGGCGTTAAACGATAGCGCTTGTTGGGAGGCAACCCAATTTTATTTTTGTTCCTTGCTTTTTGTTCCTGTTTAGTAATAAATAATTCATCTAGCCTCTGGTTAGATGTGGTTTTATGTTTTAATTAGTGTTTGTGCCAAGTAAAACCTATAGGATCTTCTTGGGTGATAATTATTTGATCTTGCTGAAAAAGACAGAAACTTTCTGCTCACGAAAACAATTCTTAAAAATCACCAGAAAGTGATAAAATACTGATTCCAATTGCAGTAGATCAATAAACAAATTATTTAGGCCGTCCTATTTTGGCAGAATTTTTGGAGTTCCAGAAGTTTGCGTTTGATACAGATTACTACAGACTGTTCTGTTTTTGACAGATTCTGTTTTTCATGTGTTGTTTGCTTATTTTAATGAATCTATGGCTAGTATCGGGGGTATGAACCATAGAGAAGTTGGAATACAGTAGGTTTAACACCAATATAAATAAAGAATGAGTTCATTACAGTACCTTAATGTGGTGGTTTGTTTTCTTACACTAATGGAGCTCATGAGATTTTCTGTTGAGTTTTGTGTTGTGAAGTTTTCAAGTTTTGGGTAAAGATTTGATGGATTATGGAATAAGGAGTGGCAAGAGCCTAAGCTTGGGGATGACCAAGGCACCCCAAGGTAAAACTCATAGACAACCAAAAGCCTAAGCTTGGGGATGCCCCGGAAGGCATCCCCTCTTTCGTCTTCGTCTATCGGTAACTTTACTTGAGGCTATATTTTTATTCACCACATGATATGTGTTTTGCTTGGAGCGTCTTGTATGATTTGAGTCTTTTCTTTTTAGTTTACCACAATCATCCTTTCTATACACACCTTTTGGAGAGACACACATGAATCAGAATTTATTAGAATACTCTATGTGCTTCACTTATATCTTTTGAGCTAGATAATTTTGCTCTAGTGCTTCGCTTATATCTTTTAGAGCACGGTGGTGGTTTTATTTTATAGAAATTATTGATCTCTCATGCTTCACTTATATTATTTTGAGAGTCCTTTATAACAGCATGGTAATTTGCTTTGGCTATAAAATTAGTCCTAATATGATAGGCATCCAAGATGGGTATAATAAAAACTTTCATATAGAGCGCATTGAATACTATGAGAAGTTTGATACTTGATGATTGTTTTGAGATATGAAGATGGTAATATTAAAGTTGTGCTAGTTGAGTAATTATGAATTTGAGAAATACTTGTGTTAAAGTTTGCAAGTCCCGTAGCATTCACGTATGGTAACCGTTGTGTGACAAATTTGAAACATGAGGTGTTCTTTGATTGTCATCCTTATGAGTGGCGGTCGGGGATGAGCGATGGTCTTTTCCTACCAATCTATCCCCCTAGGAGCATGCGCGTAGTGCTTGTTTTTTCATGAATTGTAGATTTTTGCAATAAGTATGTGAGTTCTTTATGACTAATGTTGAGTCCATGGATTATACGCACTCTCACCTTTCCATCATTGCTAGCCTCTTCGGTACCGTGCATGGCCCTTTCTCACCTTGAGAGTTGGTGCAAACTTCGCCGGTGCATCCAAACCCTGTGATATGATATGCTCTATCACACATAAACCTCCTTATATCTTCCTCAAAACAGCCACCATACCTACCTATTATGGCATTTCCATAGCCATTCCGAGATATATTGCCATGCAACTTTCCACCGTTTCATTTATTATGACACGCTTCATCATTATCATATTGCCTTGCATGATCATGTAGTTGACATCATATTTGTGGCCAAGCCACCATGCATAATTTATCATACATGTCACTCTTGATTCATTGCCCATCCGGTACACCGCCGGAGGCACTCATATAGAGTCATATTTTGTTCTAGTATCGAGTTGTAATAATTGAGTTGTAAATAAATAGAAGTGTGATGATCATCATTAATAGAGCATTGTCCCATAAAAAAAGAGAAAGGCCAAATAAAAAAAAGGGGAAAGGCCAAATAAAAAAAGAAAAAAAAGGAAAGGCAAAAAAAGGCCCAAAAAAAAGAAGGGACAATGCTACTATCCTTTTTCCACACTTGTTCTTCAAAGTAGCACCATGATCTTTATGATAGAGAGTCTCTTATTTTGTCACTTTCATATACTAGTGGGAATTTTTCATTATAGAACTTGGCTTGTATATTCCAACAATGGGCTTCCTCAAATTCCTTAGGTCTTCGTGAGGAAGCAAGTTGGATGCACACCCACTTAGTTTCTTTTGTTGAGCTTTCATACATTTATAGCTCTAGTGCATCCGTTGCATGGCAATCCCTACTCCTTGCATTGACATCAATTGATGGGAATCTCCCTAGCCCATTGATTAGCCGCGTCAATGTGAGACTTTCTCCTTTTTTGTCTTCTCCACACAACCCCCATCATTATATTCTATTCCACCCATAGTGCTATGTCCATGGCTCACGCTCATGTATTGCGTGAAATTTGAAAAAGTTTGAGAAATACTAAAGTATGAAACAATTGCTTGGCTTGTCATCGGGGTTGTGCATGATGAGAGCATTTTTGTGTGACGAAAATGAAGCATGGCCAAACTATATTATTTTGTAGGGATGAGCTTTCTTTGGCTAAGTTATTTTGAGAAGACATAGTTGCTTAGTTAGTATGCTTGAAGTATTATTATTTTTATGTCAATACTAAACTTTTATCTTGAATCTTTCGGATCTGAACATTCATGCCACAATAAAGAAAATTACATTGAAAATTATGTTAGGTAGCATTCCACATCAAAAATTCTGTTTTTATCATTTACCTACTCGAGGACGAGCAGGAATTAAGCTTGGGGATGCTTGATACATCTCCAACGTATCTATAATTTTTTATTATTCCATGCTATTATATTATCTGTTTTGGATGTTTAATGGGCTTTATTATGCACTTTTATATTATTTTTGGGACTAACCTACTAACCGAAGGCCCAGTGCAAATTGCTGTTTTTTTGCCTATTTTAGTGTTTCGCAGAAAAGGAATATCAAATGGAATGACACCTTCGCGAGGATCATTTTTGGAACAAACGCAATCCAGGAGACTTGGAGTGGACGTCAAGGAAGCCACGAGGTGGCCACGAGGTAGGAGGGCGCGCCCCCCACCCTCGTGGGCCCCTCGTAGCTCCATCGACCTACTTCTTTCGCCTATATATACTCATATACCCCGAAAACATCCAGGAGCACCACGAAACCCTATTTCCACCGCCGCAACCTTCTGTACCCGTGAGATCCCATCTTGGGGCCTTTTTCGGCGCTCCGCCGGAGGGGGAATCGATCACGGAGGGCTTCTACATCAACACCATAGCCTCTCCGATGATGTGTGAGTAGTTTACCTCAGACCTTCGGGTCCATAGTTATTAGCTAGATGGCTTCTTCTCTCTCTTTGGATCTCAATACAAAGTTCTCCTCGATTCTCTTGGAGATCTATTCGATGTAATACTTTTTACGGTGTGTTTGTCGAGATCCATGAATTGTGGGTTTATGATCAAGATTATCTATGAACAGTATTTGATTCTTCTCTGAATTCTTTTATGCATGATTTGATATCTTTGCAAGTCTCTTTGAATTATCAGTTTGGTTTGGCCTACTAGATTGATCTTTCTTGCATGGGAGAAGTGCTTAGCTTTGGGTTCAATCTTGCGGTGTCCTTTCCCAGTGACAGCAGGGGCAGCAAGGCATGTATTGTATTGCTGCCATCGAGGATAAAAAGGTGGGGTTTATATCATATTGCTTGAGTTTATCCCTCTACATCATGTCATCTTGCCTAATGTATTACTCTATTCTTATGAACTTAATACTCTAGATGCATGCTGGATAGCGGTCGATGTGTGGAGTAATAGTAGTAGATGCAGAATCGTTTCGGTCTACTTGTCACGGACGTGATGCCTATGTTCATGATCATGCCTAGATATTCTCATAACTATGCGCTTTTCTATCAATTGCTCGACAGTAATTTGTTCGCCCACCGTAGAATTCGCTATCTTGAGAGAAGCCACTAGTGAAACCTATGGCCCCCGGGTCTATTTTACATCATATTAATCTCCCGCCAACGTGCTATTTCTGTTGCCGTTTATTTTGCAATCTTTACTTTTCAATCTATATAACAAAAATACCAAAAATATTTATCTTATTATCTTTATCAGATCTCACTTTTGCAAGCGGCCGTGAAGGGACTGACAACCCCTTTATCGCGTTGGTTGCAAGGTTCTTGATTGTTTGTGCAGGTACTAGGGACTTGCGTGTAGTCTCCTACTGGATTGATACCTTGGTTCTCAAAAACTGAGGGAAATACTTACGCTACTTTGCTGCATCACCCTTTCCTCTTCAAGGGAAAACCAACGCATGCTCAAGAGGTAGCAGCCCTCTCGGTAATGCACATCACTATAAGCCTTGCAAGCAATGTGACTAATGAGTTAGTTGTGTGATGATGCATTACGGAATGAGTAAAGAGACTTGCCGGTAACGAGATGTTGAACTAGGTATGAGGATACCGATGATCGAATCTCGGGCAAGTAACATGTTGTTATGCGGTTTGACCGATAAAGATCTTCATAGAATATGTAGGAACCAATATGAGCATCTAGGGTCCGTTATTGGTTATTGACCGGAGAAATGTCTCGGTCATGTCTACATAGTTCTCGAACTTGTAGGGTCCGCACGCTTAACGTTCGATGACGATTTATATTATGAGTTATGTGATTTGATGACCGAAGTTTGTTCGGAGTCCCGGATGAGATCACGGACATGACGAGGAGTCTCGAAATGGTCGAGAGGTAAAGATTCATATATTGGAAGGCTATATTCGGACATCGGAAAGTTTCTGGGTGATTTGGGTGTTTTTCGGAGTACCGGGGAGTTACGGGAATTCACCGGGAGAAGTAATGGGCCTTATTGGGCCATACGGGAAAAAAGGAGGCAGGCCAAGGGGAGGTGGCGCCCCCCCGCCCATGGGTATGAATTGGACTAGGGGAAGGGGGCGGTGCCCCCCCTTGCTTCTTTCCTACTCCCTCTCTCTTTCCCTCTTTCCTTCTCTCCTACTCCGAAAAGGAAAGGGATTCCTACTAGGACTTGGAAGTCCTAGTAGGACTCCATACTCTTGGCGCGCCCCTAGGGGGCCGGCCTCTCTCCCTCCCTCCTTTATATACGTGGGCAGGGGCACCCCAAAGACACACCAAGTCTTCTCTTAGCCGTGTGCGGTGCCCCCCTCCACAGTTACACACCTCGATCACATCGTCATAGTGCTTAGACGAAGCCCTGCGCTGGTAGCATCATCATCACTGTCGCCACGCCGTCGTGCTGACGGAACTCTCCCTCGTCCTCAACTGGATCAAGAGATCGAGGGACGTCATCGTGCTGAACGTGTGCTGAACACGGAGGTGCCGTACGTTCGGTGCTTGGATCAGTTGGATCGCGAAGACGTTCGACTACATCAACCGCGTTACTAAACGCTTCCGCTTTCGGTCTTCGAGGGTACGTGGACACACTCTCCCCTCTCGTTGCTATGCTTCTTGTAGATAGATCTTGCGTGATCGTAGGAAAATTTTGAAATTCTGCGTTCCCCAACAGTGGCATCCGAGCCAGGTCTATGCGTAGATGTTATATGCACGAGTATAACACAATGAGTTGTGGGCGATAATAGTCATACTGCTTACCACCAATGTCTTACTTTGATTCGGCGGTATTGTTGGATGAAGCGGCCCGGACCGACATTTCATGAGACTGGTTCTACCGATGTGCTTCACACACAGGTGGCTGGCGGGTGTCTGTTTCTCCAACTTTAGTTGAATCGAGTTTGACTACGGCCGGTCCTTGTTGAAGGTTAAAGCAGCACACTTGACAAAAAATCGTTATGGTTTTGATGCGTAGGTAAGAACGGTTCTTGCTAGAAGCCCGTAGTAGCCACGTAAAACTTGCAACAACAAAGTAGAGGACGTCTAACTTGTTTTTGCAGGGCATGTTGTGAGGTGATATGGTCAAGACGTGATGAGATATAAATTGTTGTATGAGATGATCATGTTTTGTAAAAGTTATCGGCAACTGGCAGGAGCCTTATAGTTGTCGCTTTATTGTATGAAATGCAATCGCCAGGTAACTGCTTTACTTTATCACTAAGCGGTAGCGATAGTCGTAGAAGCAATAGTTGGCGAGACGACAATGATGCTACGATGGAGATCAAGGTGTCAAGCTGGTGACGATGGAGATCATGATGGTGCTTTGGAGATGGAGATCAAAGGCACAAGATGATGATGGCCATATCATGTCACATATTTTGATTGCATGCGATGTTTATCCTTTATGCATCTTATTTTGCTTAGTACGGTGGTAGCATTATAAGATGATCCCACACTAAATTTCAAGGTATAAGTGTTCTCCCTGAGTATGCACCGTTGCTACAGTTCGTCGTGCCGAGACACCACGTGATGATCGGGTGTGATAAGCTCTACGTTCACATACAACGGGTACAAGCCAGTTTTGCACACGCAGAATACTCGGGTTAAACTTGACGAGCCTAGCATATGCAGACATGGCCTCGGAATACTAAGACCGAAAGGTCGAACGTGAATCATATAGTAGATATGATCAACATAGTGATGTTCACCATTGAAAACTACTCCATCTCACGTGATGATTGGACATGGTTTAGTTGATGTGGATCACGTGATCATTTAGATGACTAGAGGGATGTCTATCTAAGTGGGAGTTCTTAAGTAATATGATTAATTGAACTTAAATTTATCATGAACTTAGTCTTGATAGTATTTGCATATCTATGTTGTAGATCAATAGCTCGCGTATAGCTCCCCTGTTTTATTTTTTGATATATTCCTAGAGAAAAATAAGTTGAAAGATGATAGTAGCAATGATGCGGACTGGGTCCGTGATCTGAGGATTATCCTCATTGCTGCACAGAAGAATTATGTCCTTGATGCACCGCTAGGTGACGGACCTATTGCAGGAGCAGATGCAGACGTTATGAACGTTTGGCAAGCTCGGTATGATGAATACTTGATAGTTTAGTGCGCCATGCTTTACAGCTTAGAACCTGGACTTCAAAAATGTTTTGAACGACAAGGAGCATATAAGATGTTCCAAGAGCTGAAATTGGTATTTTAGACTCATGCCCGAGTCGAGAGGTATGAGACCTCTGACAAGTATTTCGCCTACAAGATGGAGGAGAATAGCTCAACCAGTGAGCATGTGCTCAGAATGTCTGAGTACTACAATCGCTTGAATCAAGTGGGAGTTAATCTTCCAGATAAGATAGTGATTGACAGAGTTCTCTAGTCACTATCACCAAGTTACTGGAACTTCGTGATGAACTATAATATGCAAGGGATGAAGTAAATGATTCCCCGAGCTCTTCGTGATGCTGAAATCGGCGAAGGTAGAAATCAAGAAAAGCATCAAGTGTTTATGGTTGACAAGACCACTAGTTTCAAGTAAAAGGGCAAGGGAAAGAAAGGGAACTTCAAGAAGAATGGCAAGCAAGTTTCCACTCACATGAAGAAGCCCAAAGCTAGACCCAAGCCTGAAACTGAGTGCTTCTACTGCAAAGGAAATGGTCACTGGAAGCGGAAATGCCCCAAATACTTGGCGGATAAGAAAGATGGCAAAATGAACAAAAGTATATATGATATACATGTTATTGATGTGTACTTTACTAGTGTTCATAGTAGCCCCTGGGTATTTGATACTGGTTCAGTTGCTATGATTAGTAACTTGAAACAGGAGTTACAAAATGAACAGAGACTAGTTGAGGGCAAGGTGACGATGTGTGTTGGAAGTGATTCCAAGGTTGATAAGATCACCATCGCACACTCCCTTTACCTTCGGGATTAGTGTTGAACCTAAAATAAATGTTATTTGGTGTTTGCGTTGAGCATAATATGATTGGATCATGTTTATTGCAATACGGTTATTCATTTAAGTCAAAGAATAATTGTTATTCTGTTTATATGAATAAAACCTTCTGTGGTCATACACCCAAGGTGAATGGTTTATTGAATCTCGATCGTAGTAATACACATATTCATAATATTGAAGCCAAAAGATGCAAAGTTAATAATGATAGTGCAACTTATTTGTGGCACTGCCGTTTAGGTCATATTGGTGTAAAGCGCATGAAGAAACTCCATGCTGATGGGCTTTTGGAATCACTTGATGCTTGCGAACCATGCCTCATGGGCAAGATGACTAAGACTCCGTTCTCTGGAACAATGGAGCGAGCAACTTACTTATTGGAAATAATACATACTGATGTATGCGGTCCGATGAGTGTTGAGGCTCACGGCGGGTATCGTTATTTTCTGACCTTCACAGATGATTTAAGCAGATATGGGTATATCTACTTAATGAAACACAAGTCTGAAACATTTGAAAAGTTCAAAGAATTTCAGAGTGAAGTGGAGAATCATCGTAACAAGAAAATAAAGTTTCTACGATCTGATCGCAGAGGCGAATATATGAAGTTATGAGTTTGGCCTTCATTTAAAACAACGTGGAATAGTTTCACAACCCACGCCACCTGGAACACCACAGCGTAATGGTGTGTCCGAACGTCGTAACCGTACTTTATTGGATATGGTGCAATCTATGATGTCTCTTACCGATTTACCACTATCGTTTTGGGGTTATGCATTAGAGACAGCTGCATTCACGTTAAATAGGGCACCATCTAAATCTGTTGATACGACACCGTATGAACTATGGTTTGTCAAGAAACCTAAGCTGTCGTTTCTTAAAATTTGGGGTTGCGATGCTTATGTGAAAAAGCTTTAACCTGATAAGCTCGAACCCAAATCGGAGAAATGCATCTTCATAGGATACCCATAGGAAACTGTTGAGTACACCTTCTATCACAGATCCGAAGGCAAGATATTCGTTGCTAAGAATGGATCCTTTCTAAGAGAAGGAGTTTCTCTCGAAAGAAGTGAGTGGGAGGAAAGTAGAACTTGATGAGGTAGTTGTACCTTCTCCCGAATTGGAAAGTAGTTCATCACACAAATCAGTTCCAGTGATGCCTACACCAATTAGTGAGGAAGCTAATGATGATGATCATGAAACTTCAGATCAAGTTACTACCGAACCTCGTAGGTCAACCAGAGTGCATTCCACACCAGAGTGGTACGGTAATCCTGTTCTGGAAGTCATGTTACTAGACCATGACGAACCTACGAACTATGAGGAAGCGATGATGAGCCCAGATTCCACGAAATGGCTTGAGGCCAAGAAATCTGAGATGGGATCCATGTATAAGAACAAAGTATGGACTTTGATTGACTTGCCCAATGATCGGCGAGCCATTGAGAATAAATGGATCTTCAAGAGGAAGACGGACGCTGATAGTAGTGTTGCTATCTAAAAAGCTCGAATTGTCGCAAAAGGTTTTCGGCAAGTTCAAGGTGTTGACTACGATAAGATTTTCTCACTAGTAGCTTAAGTCTGTCCAAATCATGTTAGCAATTGCCACATTTTATGAAATATGGCAAATGGATGTCAAAACTGCATTCCTTAATGGATATCTTAAAGAAGAGTTGTATATGATGCAACCAGAAGGTTTTGTCAATCCTAAAGGTGCTAACAAAGTGTACAAGCTCCAGCGATCCATCTATGGACTGGTGCAAGCATCTCGGAGTTGGAATATATGCTTTGATAAGGTGATCACAGCATATGGTTTTATACAGACTTGTGGTGAAGACTGTATTTACAAGAAAGTGAGTGGGAGCACTACAGCCTTTCTGATAAGTATATGTGGATGACATATTGTTGATCGGAAATGATGTAGAATTTTCTGGAAAAGCATAAAGGAGTGTTTGAAAGGAGTTTTTCAAAGAAAGACCTCGGTGAAGCTGCTTACATGTTGAGCATCAAGATCTATAGAGATAGATCAAAAGGCTTGATAAATTTTTTCAATGAGTACATACCTTGACAAGATTTTGAAGTAGTTCAAAATGGAACAGTCAAAGAAGGAATTCTTGCCTGTGTTGCAAGGTGTGAAGTTGAGTAAAGACTCAAAACCCGACCACGGCAGAAAAATAGAAAGAGAATGAAAAATCATTCCCTATGCCTCAGTCATAGGTTCTATAAAGTATGCTATGCTGTGTACCAGACCTATTGTGTACCTTGCCATGAGTTTGGCAAGGGGGTACGATAGTAATCCTGGAGTGGATCACTGGACAGCGGTCAAAGATATCCTTAGTTACCTAAGAGGACTAAGGAAATATTTCTCGGTTATGGAGGTGATAAAGAGTTCATCGTAAATAGTTACATCGATGCAAGCTTTTACATCAATCCAGATGATTCTCAGTCTCAATCTAGATACATATTGAAAGTGGGAGCAATTAGCTAGAGTAGCTCCATGCAGAGCACTATAGGCATAGAAAATTTGCAAAATACATACGGCTCTGAATGTGACAGAACCGTTGACTAAACTTCTCTCACAAGCAAAACATGATCACACCTTAAGTACTCTTTGGGTATTAATCACATAGCGATGTGAACTAGATTATTTACTCTAGTAAACCCTTTGGGTGTTGGTCACATGACGATGTGAACTACTGGTGTTAAATCACATGGCGATGTGAACTAGATTATGGACTCTAGTGCAAGTGGGAGACTGAAGGAAATATGCCCTAGAGGCAATAATAAAGTTGTTATTTATATTTCCTTATATCATGATAAATATCTATTATTCATGCTAGAATTGTATTAACCGGAAACTTGATACATGTGTGAATACATAGACAAAACAAAGTGTCCCTAGTATGCCTCTACTAGACTAGCTCGTTAATCGAAGATGGTTAAGTTTCCTGACCATAGACATGTGTTGTCATTTGATGACCGGGATCACATCATTAGAGAATGATGTAATGGACAAGACCCATCCGTTAGCTTAGCATTATGATTGTTTAGTTTTATTGCTACTGCTTTCTTCATGACTTATACATGTTCCTCTGACTATGAGATTATGCAACTCCCGAATACCGGAGGAACACCTTGTGTGCTATCAAACGTCACAACGTAACTGGGTGATTATAAAGATGCTCTACAGGTGTCTCCGAAGGTGTTTGTTGGGTTAGCATAGATCGAGATTAGGATTTGTCACTCCGTGTATCGGAGAGGTATCTCTGGGCCCTCTCCGTAATGCACATCACTATAAGCCTTGCAAGCAATGTGACTAATGAGTTAGTTGCGGGATGATGCATTACGAAATGAGTAAAGAGACTTGCTGGTAATGAGATTGAACTAGGTATCAGGATACCGATGATCGAATCTCGGGCAAGTAACATACTGATGACAAAGGGAACAACGTATGTTGTTATGCGGTTTGACCGATAAAGATCTTCGTAGAATATGTAGGAACCAATATGAGCATCCAGGTTCCGCTATTGGTTATTGACCGGAGATATGTCTCGGTCATGTCTACATAGTTCTCGAACCCGTAGGGTCCGCACGCTTAACGTTCGATGACGATTTGTATTATGAGTTATGTGATTTGATGACCGAAGTTTGTTTGGAGTCCCGGATGAGATCACGGACATGACGTGGAGTCTCGAAGTGTTCAAGAGGTAAATATTCATATATTGGAAGGCTATATTCGGACGTCGGAAAGGTCCTGAGTGATTCGGGTGTTTTTCGGAGTACCGGGGAGTTACGGGAATTCAGCGGGAGAAGTAATGGGCCTTATTGGGCCATACGGGAAAATAGGAGGCAGGCCAAGGGGAGGTGCCCCCCCATGGGTCCGAATTGGACTAGGGGAAGGGGGCGGCGCCCCCCACCCTTGCCTTTTTCCTACTCCCTCTCTCTTTCCCTCTTTCCTTCTCTCCTACTCCGAAAAGGAAAGGGATTCCTACTAGGACTTGGAAGTCCTAGTAGGACTCCATACTCTTGGCGCGCCCCTAGGTGGGCGGCCTCTCTCCCTCCCTCCTTTATATATGTGGGCAGGGGGCACCCAAAGACACACCAAGTCTTCTCTTAGTCGTGTGCGGTGCCCCCCTCCACAGTTACACACCTCGGTCATATCGTCGTAGTGCTTAGGCGAAGCCCTGCGCCAAAAACATCATCATCACCGTCGCCACGCCGTCGTGCTGACGAAACTCTCCCTCATCCTCAACTAGATCAAGAGCTTGAGGGACGTCATCATGCTGAACGTGTGCTGAACACCCCCCCCCCCCCCCCCCCCCCCCCCCCCCCCCCCCCCCCCCCCCCCCCCCCCCCCCCCCCCCCCCCCCCCCCCCCCCCCCCCCCCCCCCCCCCCCCCCCCCCCCCCCCCCCCCCCCCCCCCCCCCCCCCCCCCCCCCCCCCCCCCCCCCCCCCCCCCCCCCCCCCCCCCCCCCCCCCCCCCCCCCCCCCCCCCCCCCCCCCCCCCCCCCCCCCCCCCCCCCCCCCCCCCCCCCCCCCCCCCCCCCCCCCCCCCCCCCCCCCCCCCCCCCCCCCCCCCCCCCCCCCCCCCCCCCCCCCCCCCCCCCCCCCCCCCCCCCCCCCCCCCCCCCCCCCCCCCCCCCCCCCCCCCCCCCCCCCCCCCCCCCCCCCCCCCCCCCCCCCCCCCCCCCCCCCCCCCCCCCCCCCCCCCCCCCCCCCCCCCCCCCCCCCCCCCCCCCCCCCCCCCCCCCCCCCCCCCCCCCCCCCCCCCCCCCCCCCCCCCCCCCCCCCCCCCCCCCCCCCCCCCCCCCCCCCCCCCCCCCCCCCCCCCCCCCCCCCCCCCCCCCCCCCCCCCCCCCCCCCCCCCCCCCCCCCCCCCCCCCCCCCCCCCCCCCCCCCCCCCCCCCCCCCCCCCCCCCCCCCCCCCCCCCCCCCCCCCCCCCCCCCCCCCCCCCCCCCCCCCCCCCCCCCCCCCCCCCCCCCCCCCCCCCCCCCCCCCCCCCCCCCCCCCCCCCCCCCCCCCCCCCCCCCCCCCCCCCCCCCCCCCCCCCCCCCCCCCCCCCCCCCCCCCCCCCCCCCCCCCCCCCCCCCCCCCCCCCCCCCCCCCCCCCCCCCCCCCCCCCCCCCCCCCCCCCCCCCCCCCCCCCCCCCCCCCCCCCCCCCCCCCCCCCCCCCCCCCCCCCCCCCCCCCCCCCCCCCCCCCCCCCCCCCCCCCCCCCCCCCCCCCCCCCCCCCCCCCCCCCCCCCCCCCCCCCCCCCCCCCCCCCCCCCCCCCCCCCCCCCCCCCCCCCCCCCCCCCCCCCCCCCCCCCCCCCCCCCCCCCCCCCCCCCCCCCCCCCCCCCCCCCCCCCCCCCCCCCCCCCCCCCCCCCCCCCCCCCCCCCCCCCCCCCCCCCCCCCCCCCCCCCCCCCCCCCCCCCCCCCCCCTAGAATACTCGGGTTAAACTGGACGAGCCTAGCATATGCAGATATGGCCTCGGAACACTAAGACCGAAAGGTCGAACGTGAATCATATAGTAGATATAATCAACATAGTGACGTTCACCATTGAAAACTACTACATCTCACTTGATGATCAGACATGGTTTAGTTGATATGGATCACGTGATCATTTAGATGACTAGAGGGATGTCCATCTAAGTGGGAGTTTTTTAGTAATATGATTAATTAAACTTTAATTTATCATGAACTTAGTACCTCATAGTTTTTGCATGTCTATATTGTTGTAGATCAATGGCCCGTGCTACCGTTCCTTTGAATTTTAATGCGTTCCTAGAGAAAGCCAAGTTGAAAGATGATGGTAGCAACTACACGGACTGGGTCCGTAACTTGAGGATTATCCTCATTGCTGCATAGAAGAATTACGTCCTGGAAGCACCGCTAGGTGCAAGACCCGCTACAGGAGCAACTCTGGACGTTATGAACGTCTGGCACAGCAAAGCTGATGACTACTTGATAGTTCAGTTTGCCATGCTTTACGGCTTAGAATCGGGACTTCAAAGACGTTTTGAACGTCATGGAGCATATGAGATGTTCCAGGAGTTGAAGTTAATATTTCAAGCAAATGCCCGAATTGAGAGATATGAAGTCTCCAATAAGTTCTATAGCTGCAAAATGGAGGAGAATAGTTCTGTCAGTGAACATATATTTAGAATGTCTAGGTATCACAACCACTTGACTCAACTGGGAGTTAATCTTCCTGATGATCATGTCATTGACAGAGTTCTTCAATGACTGCCACCAAGCTATAAAAGCTTCGTGATGAACTATAATATGCAAGGGATGGATAAGACAATTCCTCAGCTCTTCACGATGCTAAAGGCTACAGAGGTAGAAATCAAGAAGGAGCATCAAGTGTTGATGGTTAACAAGACCACTAGTTTCAAAAAAAAGGCAAAGGGAAGAAGGGAAACTTCAAGAAGAATGGCAAGCAAGTTGCTGCTCAAGTGAAGAAGCCCAAGTCTGGACCTAAGCCTGAAACTGAGTGCTTCTACTGCAAAGGGACTGGTCACTGGAAGCGGAACTGCCCCAACTATTTGGCGGATAAGAAGGATGGCAAAGTGAAAGGTATATTTGATATACATATTATTGATGTGTACCTTACTAATACTCATAGTAGTGCATGGGTATTTGATACTAGTTCTGTTGCTCATATTTGCAACTCGAAACAGGGGCTACGGATTAAACGAAGATTGGCTAAGGACGAGGTGACGATGCGCGTGGGAAATGATTCCAAAGTCGATGTGATCGTCATCGGCACGCTACCTCTACATCTACCGTCGGGATTAGTTTTAGACCTGAATAATTGTTATTTGGTGCCAGCATTGAGCATGAACATTATATCTGGATCTTGTTTATTGTGAGACGGTTATTCATTTAAATCGGAGAATAATGGTTGTTCTATTTATATGAGTAATATCTTTTATGGTCATGCACCCATGATGAATGGTCTATTCTTGATTAATCTCGATCGTAGTGATACACATATTCATAATATTGATGCAACAGATGCAAGGTTAATAATGATAGTGCAACATATTTGTGGCACTGCCGTTTAGCTCATATTGGTGCAAAGCGCATGAAGAAACTCCATGCTGATGGGCTTTTGGAATCACTTGATTATGAATCACTTGATGCTTGCGAACCATGCCTCATGGGCAAGATGACTAAGACTCCGTTCTCCGGAACAATGGAGCGAGCAACTGACTTATTGGAAATAATACATACTGATGTATGCAGTCCGATGAGTGTTGAGGCTCACAGCGGGTATCGTTATTTTCTGACCTTCACAGATGATTTGAGCATATATGGGTATATTTACTTGATGAAACATAAGTCTGAAACATTTGAAAAGTTCAAAGAATTTCAGAGTGAAGTGGAAAATCATCGTAACAAGAAAATAAAGCTTCTATGATCTGATCATGGACGTGAATATTTGAGTTATGAGTTTGGTCTTCATTTGAAACAATGTGGAATAGTTTCGCAACTCACGCCACCTGGAACACCACGGCGTAATGGTGTGTCCGAATGTCATAACCGTACTTTATTAGATATGGTGCGATCTATGATGTCTCTTACTGATTTACCGCTATCGTTTTGGGGTTATGCTTTAGAGACGGCTGCATTCACGTTAAATAGGGCACCATCTAAATCCGTTTGAGACGACACCTCGTCCTATGCCTCACCCGTAGCGATGCTTAAGTCTGACCGAATCATGTTAGCAATTGCCGCATTTTATTATTATGAAATTTGGCAAATGGATGTCAAAATTGCATTCCTTAATGGATTTCTTAAAGAAGACCCCCCCCCCCCCCCCCCCCCCCCCCCCCCCCCCCCCCCCCCCCCCCCCCCCCCCCCCCCCCCCCCCCCCCCCCCCCCCCCCCCCCCCCCCCCCCCCCCCCCCCCCCCCCCCCCCCCCCCCCCCCCCCCCCCCCCCCCCCCCCCCCCCCCCCCCCCCCCCCCCCCCCCCCCCCCCCCCCCCCCCCCCCCCCCCCCCCCCCCCCCCCCCCCCCCCCCCCCCCCCCCCCCCCCCCCCCCCCCCCCCCCCCCCCCCCCCCCCCCCCCCCCCCCCCCCCCCCCCCCCCCCCCCCCCCCCCCCCCCCCCCCCCCCCCCCCCCCCCCCCCCCCCCCCCCCCCCCCCCCCCCCCCCCCCCCCCCCCCCCCCCCCCCCCCCCCCCCCCCCCCCCCCCCCCCCCCCCCCCCCCCCCCCCCCCCCCCCCCCCCCCCCCCCCCCCCCCCCCCCCCCCCCCCCCCCCCCCCCCCCCCCCCCCCCCCCCCCCCCCCCCCCCCCCCCCCCCCCCCCCCCCCCCCCCCCCCCCCCCCCCCCCCCCCCCCCCCCCCCCCCCCCCCCCCCCCCCCCCCCCCCCCCCCCCCCCCCCCCCCCCCCCCCCCCCCCCCCCCCCCCCCCCCCCCCCCCCCCCCCCCCCCCCCCCCCCCCCCCCCCCCCCCCCCCCCCCCCCCCCCCCCCCCCCCCCCCCCCCCCCCCCCCCCCCCCCCCCCCCCCCCCCCCCCCCCCCCCCCCCCCCCCCCCCCCCCCCCCCCCCCCCCCCCCCCCCCCCCCCCCCCCCCCCCCCCCCCCCCCCCCCCCCCCCCCCCCCCCCCCCCCCCCCCCCCCCCCCCCCCCCCCCCCCCCCCCCCCCCCCCCCCCCCCCCCCCCCCCCCCCCCCCCCCCCCCCCCCCCCCCCCCCCCCCCCCCCCCCCCCCCCCCCCCCCCCCCCCCCCCCCCCCCCCCCCCCCCCCCCCCCCCCCCCCCCCCCCCCCCCCCCCCCCCCCCCCCCCCCCCCCCCCCCCCCCCCCCCCCCCCCCCCCCCCCCCCCCCCCCCCCCCCCCCCCCCCCCCCCCCCCCCCCCCCCCCCCCCCCCCCCCCCCCCCCCCCCCCCCCCCCCCCCCCCCCCCCCCCCCCCCCCCCCCCCCCCCCCCCCCCCCCCCCCCCCCCCCCCCCCCCCCCCCCCCCCCCCCCCCCCCCCCCCCCCCCCCCCCCCCCCCCCCCCCCCCCCCCCCCCCCCCCCCCCCCCCCCCCCCCCCCCCCCCCCCCCCCCCCCCCCCCCCCCCCCCCCCCCCCCCCCCCCCCCCCCCCCCCCCCCCCCCCCCCCCCCCCCCCCCCCCCCCCCCCCCCCCCCCCCCCCCCCCCCCCCCCCCCCCCCCCCCCCCCCCCCCCCCCCCCCCCCCCCCCCCCCCCCCCCCCCCCCCCCCCCCCCCCCCCCCCCCCCCCCCCCCCCCCCCCCCCCCCCCCCCCCCCCCCCCCCCCCCCCCCCCCCCCCCCCCCCCCCCCCCCCCCCCCCCCCCCCCCCCCCCCCCCCCCCCCCCCCCCCCCCCCCCCCCCCCCCCCCCCCCCCCCCCAATGCTGTGATCCCGTTAATCAAATGACAACTCATGTCTATGGTTAGGAAACATAGTCGAAACTTGGAGCAAAAGCCTCCTCAAAGTTGGTTTTGCCTGAAAGGCAAGAGTCCCACTCAGACTCCAGGACCAAACGCCACAATCCTTAGCGTATGGCCCAGACACCATGGGCCTCGGCGTGTGGCCCAGTGCCAGACACCAGGGTCTCCGGCGTTTGGCCCCCTGGCCTCCGCAAAACTCCTTTTGCACCGACTTATAGCCCCGTGGGCCGGGCCCCTTGGCCTAACCATATCATCCAATATATGAATATTTACCTCCGGACCATTTCGGAGCTCCTCGTCATGTCCGTGATCTCATCCGGGACTCCGAACAACATTCGGTTACCAACATACATAACTCATAAATACTATATCGTCAACGAACGTTAAGCGTGCGGACCCTACGGGTTCGAGAAGTATGTAGACATGACCGAGACACTTCTCTGGTCAATAACCAATAGCGGAACCTAGATGCCCATATTGGCTCCTACATATTCTACGAAGATCTTTATCGGTCGAACCGCATAACAACATACGTTATTCCCTTTATCATCGGTATGTTACTTGCCCGAGATTCGATCATCGGTATCTTAATACCTAGTTTAATCTCATTACCGGCAAGTCTCTTTACTCGTTCTGTAATACATCATCCCGCAATTAACTCATTAGTTACAATGCTTGCAAGGCTTATAGTGATGTGCATTACCGAGTGGGCCCAGAGATACCTCTCCGACAACCGGAGTGACAAATCCTAATCTCGAAATATGCCAACCCAACAAGTACCTTCGGAGACACCTGTAGAGCACATTTATAATCACCCAGTTACATTGTGACGTTTGGTAGCACACAGAGTGTTCCTCCGGTAAACGGGAGTTGCATAATCTCATAGTCATAGGAACATGTATAAGTCATGAAGAAAGCAATAGCAACATACTAAATGATCAAATGCTAAGCTAACGGAATGGGTCAAGTCAATCACATCATTCTCCTAATGCTGTGATCCCGTTAATCAAATGACAACTCATGTCTATGGTTAGGAAACATAGTCGAAACTTGGAGCAAAAGCCTCCTCAAAGTTGGTTTCCCCCCCCCCCCCCCCCCCCCCCCCCCCCCCCCCCCCCCCCCCCCCCCCCCCCCCCCCCCCCCCCCCCCCCCCCCCCCCCCCCCCCCCCCCCCCCCCCCCCCCCCCCCCCCCCCCCCCCCCCCCCCCCCCCCCCCCCCCCCCCCCCCCCCCCCCCCCCCCCCCCCCCCCCCCCCCCCCCCCCCCCCCCCCCCCCCCCCCCCCCCCCCCCCCCCCCCCCCCCCCCCCCCCCCCCCCCCCCCCCCCCCCCCCCCCCCCCCCCCCCCCCCCCCCCCCCCCCCCCCCCCCCCCCCCCCCCCCCCCCCCCCCCCCCCCCCCCCCCCCCCCCCCCCCCCCCCCCCCCCCCCCCCCCCCCCCCCCCCCCCCCCCCCCCCCCCCCCCCCCCCCCCCCCCCCCCCCCCCCCCCCCCCCCCCCCCCCCCCCCCCCCCCCCCCCCCCCCCCCCCCCCCCCCCCCCCCCCCCCCCCCCCCCCCCCCCCCCCCCCCCCCCCCCCCCCCCCCCCCCCCCCCCCCCCCCCCCCCCCCCCCCCCCCCCCCCCCCCCCCCCCCCCCCCCCCCCCCCCCCCCCCCCCCCCCCCCCCCCCCCCCCCCCCCCCCCCCCCCCCCCCCCCCCCCCCCCCCCCCCCCCCCCCCCCCCCCCCCCCCCCCCCCCCCCCCCCCCCCCCCCCCCCCCCCCCCCCCCCCCCCCCCCCCCCCCCCCCCCCCCCCCCCCCCCCCCCCCCCCCCCCCCCCCCCCCCCCCCCCCCCCCCCCCCCCCCCCCCCCCCCCCCCCCCCCCCCCCCCCCCCCCCCCCCCCCCCCCCCCCCCCCCCCCCCCCCCCCCCCCCCCCCCCCCCCCCCCCCCCCCCCCCCCCCCCCCCCCCCCCCCCCCCCCCCCCCCCCCCCCCCCCCCCCCCCCCCCCCCCCCCCCCCCCCCCCCCCCCCCCCCCCCCCCCCCCCCCCCCCCCCCCCCCCCCCCCCCCCCCCCCCCCCCCCCCCCCCCCCCCCCCCCCCCCCCCCCCCCCCCCCCCCCCCCCCCCCCCCCCCCCCCCCCCCCCCCCCCCCCCCCCCCCCCCCCCCCCCCCCCCCCCCCCCCCCCCCCCCCCCCCCCCCCCCCCCCCCCCCCCCCCCCCCCCCCCCCCCCCCCCCCCCCCCCCCCCCCCCCCCCCCCCCCCCCCCCCCCCCCCCCCCCCCCCCCCCCCCCCCCCCCCCCCCCCCCCCCCCCCCCCCCCCCCCCCCCCCCCCCCCCCCCCCCCCCCCCCCCCCCCCCCCCCCCCCCCCCCCCCCCCCCCCCCCCCCCCCCCCCCCCCCCCCCCCCCCCCCCCCCCCCCCCCCCCCCCCCCCCCCCCCCCCCCCCCCCCCCCCCCCCCCCCCCCCCCCCCCCCCCCCCCCCCCCCCCCCCCCCCCCCCCCCCCCCCCCCCCCCCCCCCCCCCCCCCCCCCCCCCCCCCCCCCCCCCCCCCCCCCCCCCCCCCCCCCCCCCCCCCCCCCCCCCCCCCCCCCCCCCCCCCCCCCCCCCCCCCCCCCCCCCCCCCCCCCCCCCCCCCCCCCCCCCCCCCCCCCCCCCCCCCCCCCCCCCCCCCCCCCCCCCCCCCCCCCCCCCCCCCCCCCCCCCCCCCCCCCCCCCCCCCCCCCCCCCCCCCCCCCCCCCCCCCCCCCCCCCCCCCCCCCCCCCCCCCCCCCCCCCCCCCCCCCCCCCCCCCCCCCCCCCCCCCCCCCCCCCCCCCCCCCCCCCCCCCCCCCCCCCCCCCCCCCTCCCACTCACTTCTTTCGAGAGAAACTCCTTCTCTAGAAAGGATCCATTCTCAACAATGAATAACTTTCCTTCGGATCTGTGATAGAAGGTGTACCCAACATTTTCTTTTGGGTATCCTATGAAGATTTACTTCTCCAATTTGGGTTCGAGCTTATCATGTTGAAACTTTTTCACATAAGCATTGCAGTCCCAAACTTTAAGAAACGACAGCTTAGGTTTCTTGCCAAACCATAGTTCATACGGTGTCGTCTCAACGGATTTAGATGGTGCCCTTTTTAACGTGAATGTAGCTGTCTCTAATGCATAACCCCAAAACGATAGTGGTAGATCAGTAAGAGACATCATAGATCGCACTATATCTAATAAAGTACGGTTATGACGTTTGGACACACCATTACACTGTGGTGTTCCAGGTGGCATGAGTAGTGAAACTATTTTACATTGTTTTAACTGAAGGCCAAACTCGTAACTCAAATATTTTACTTCTGCGATCATATCGTAGAAACTTTTATTTTTTGTTATGATGATTCTCCACATCACTCTGAAATTCTTCGAACTTTTCAAATGTTTCATACTTGTGTTTCATCAAGTAGATATACTCATATCTGCTCAAATCATCTGTGAAGATCAGAAAATAATGATACCTGCCACAAGCCTCAATATTCATCGGACCACATACATCAGTATGTATGATTTCTAACAAATCTGTTGCTCTCTCCATTGTTCCAGAGAATGGAGTCTTAGTCATCTTACCCATGAGGCATGGTTCGCAAGCATCAACTGATTCATAATCAAGTGATTCCAAAAACCCATCAGCATGGATTTTCTTCATGTGCTTTACACCAATATGACATAAACGACAGTGCCACAAATAAGTTGCACCATCATTATTAACTTTGCATCTTTTGGCTTCAATATTGTGAATATGTGTATCACCACGATCGAGATCCAACAAACCATTTTCATTGGGTGTATGACCATAGAAGGTTTTATTCATTTAAACAGAACAACAATTATTCTCTAACTTACATGAATAATTGTATTGCAATAAACATGATCCAATCATATTTATGCTCAACGCAAACACCAAATAACACTTATTTAGGTTCAACACTAATCCCGAAAGTATAGGTACGAGGTTCGGTAGTAACTTGATCTGAAGTTACATGATCATCATCATAAGCTTCCTCACTAATTGGTGTAGTAGTCACAGGAACAGATTTCTGTGATGAACCCCCCCCCCCCCCCCCCCCCCCCCCCCCCCCCCCCCCCCCCCCCCCCCCCCCCCCCCCCCCCCCCCCCCCCCCCCCCCCCCCCCCCCCCCCCCCCCCCCCCCCCCCCCCCCCCCCCCCCCCCCCCCCCCCCCCCCCCCCCCCCCCCCCCCCCCCCCCCCCCCCCCCCCCCCCCCCCCCCCCCCCCCCCCCCCCCCCCCCCCCCCCCCCCCCCCCCCCCCCCCCCCCCCCCCCCCCCCCCCCCCCCCCCCCCCCCCCCCCCCCCCCCCCCCCCCCCCCCCCCCCCCCCCCCCCCCCCCCCCCCCCCCCCCCCCCCCCCCCCCCCCCCCCCCCCCCCCCCCCCCCCCCCCCCCCCCCCCCCCCCCCCCCCCCCCCCCCCCCCCCCCCCCCCCCCCCCCCCCCCCCCCCCCCCCCCCCCCCCCCCCCCCCCCCCCCCCCCCCCCCCCCCCCCCCCCCCCCCCCCCCCCCCCCCCCCCCCCCCCCCCCCCCCCCCCCCCCCCCCCCCCCCCCCCCCCCCCCCCCCCCCCCCCCCCCCCCCCCCCCCCCCCCCCCCCCCCCCCCCCCCCCCCCCCCCCCCCCCCCCCCCCCCCCCCCCCCCCCCCCCCCCCCCCCCCCCCCCCCCCCCCCCCCCCCCCCCCCCCCCCCCCCCCCCCCCCCCCCCCCCCCCCCCCCCCCCCCCCCCCCCCCCCCCCCCCCCCCCCCCCCCCCCCCCCCCCCCCCCCCCCCCCCCCCCCCCCCCCCCCCCCCCCCCCCCCCCCCCCCCCCCCCCCCCCCCCCCCCCCCCCCCCCCCCCCCCCCCCCCCCCCCCCCCCCCCCCCCCCCCCCCCCCCCCCCCCCCCCCCCCCCCCCCCCCCCCCCCCCCCCCCCCCCCCCCCCCCCCCCCCCCCCCCCCCCCCCCCCCCCCCCCCCCCCCCCCCCCCCCCCCCCCCCCCCCCCCCCCCCCCCCCCCCCCCCCCCCCCCCCCCCCCCCCCCCCCCCCCCCCCCCCCCCCCCCCCCCCCCCCCCCCCCCCCCCCCCCCCCCCCCCCCCCCCCCCCCCCCCCCCCCCCCCCCCCCCCCCCCCCCCCCCCCCCCCCCCCCCCCCCCCCCCCCCCCCCCCCCCCCCCCCCCCCCCCCCCCCCCCCCCCCCCCCCCCCCCCCCCCCCCCCCCCCCCCCCCCCCCCCCCCCCCCCCCCCCCCCCCCCCCCCCCCCCCCCCCCCCCCCCCCCCCCCCCCCCCCCCCCCCCCCCCCCCCCCCCCCCCCCCCCCCCCCCCCCCCCCCCCCCCCCCCCCCCCCCCCCCCCCCCCCCCCCCCCCCCCCCCCCCCCCCCCCCCCCCCCCCCCCCCCCCCCCCCCCCCCCCCCCCCCCCCCCCCCCCCCCCCCCCCCCCCCCCCCCCCCCCCCCCCCCCCCCCCCCCCCCCCCCCCCCCCCCCCCCCCCCCCCCCCCCCCCCCCCCCCCCCCCCCCCCCCCCCCCCCCCCCCCCCCCCCCCCCCCCCCCCCCCCCCCCCCCCCCCCCCCCCCCCCCCCCCCCCCCCCCCCCCCCCCCCCCCCCCCCCCCCCCCCCCCCCCCCCCCCCCCCCCCCCCCCCCCCCCCCCCCCCCCCCCCCCCCCCCCCCCCCCCCCCCCCCCCCCCCCCCCCCCCCCCCCCCCCCCCCCCCCCCCCCCCCCCCCCCCCCCCCCCCCCCCCCCCCCCCCCCCCCCCCCCCCCCCCCCCCCCCCCCCCCCCCCCCCCCCCCCCCCCCCCCCCCCCCCCCCCCCCCCCCCCCCCCCCCCCCCCCCCCCCCCCCCCCCCCCCCCCCCCCCCCCCCCCCCCCCCCCCCCCCCCCCCCCCCCCCCCCCCCCCCCCCCCCCCCCCCCCCCCCCCCCCCCCCCCCCCCCCCCCCCCCCCCCCCCCCCCCCCCCCCCCCCCCCCCCCCCCCCCCCCCCCCCCCCCCCCCCCCCCCCCCCCCCCCCCCCCCCCCCCCCCCCCCCCCCCCCCCCCCCCCCCCCCCCCCCCCCCCCCCCCCCCCCCCCCCCCCCCCCCCCCCCCCCCCCCCCCCCCCCCCCCCCCCCCCCCCCCCCCCCCCCCCCCCCCCCCCCCCCCCCCCCCCCCCCCCCCCCCCCCCCCCCCCCCCCCCCCCCCCCCCCCCCCCCCCCCCCCCCCCCCCCCCCCCCCCCCCCCCCCCCCCCCCCCCCCCCCCCCCCCCCCCCCCCCCCCCCCCCCCCCCCCCCCCCCCCCCCCCCCCCCCCCCCCCCCCCCCCCCCCCCCCCCCCCCCCCCCCCCCCCCCCCCCCCCCCCCCCCCCCCCCCCCCCCCCCCCCCCCCCCCCCCCCCCCCCCCCCCCCCCCCCCCCCCCCCCCCCCCCCCCCCCCCCCCCCCCCCCCCCCCCCCCCCCCCCCCCCCCCCCCCCCCCCCCCCCCCCCCCCCCCCCCCCCCCCCCCCCCCCCCCCCCCCCCCCCCCCCCCCCCCCCCCCCCCCCCCCCCCCCCCCCCCCCCCCCCCCCCCCCCCCCCCCCCCCCCCCCCCCCCCCCCCCCCCCCCCCCCCCCCCCCCCCCCCCCCCCCCCCCCCCCCCCCCCCCCCCCCCCCCCCCCCCCCCCCCCCCCCCCCCCCCCCCCCCCCCCCCCCCCCCCCCCCCCCCCCCCCCCCCCCCCCCCCCCCCCCCCCCCCCCCCCCCCCCCCCCCCCCCCCCCCCCCCCCCCCCCCCCCCCCCCCCCCCCCCCCCCCCCCCCCCCCCCCCCCCCCCCCCCCCCCCCCCCCCCCCCCCCCCCCCCCCCCCCCCCCCCCCCCCCCCCCCCCCCCCCCCCCCCCCCCCCCCCCCCCCCCCCCCCCCCCCCCCCCCCCCCCCCCCCCCCCCCCCCCCCCCCCCCCCCCCCCCCCCCCCCCCCCCCCCCCCCCCCCCCCCCCCCCCCCCCCCCCCCCCCCCCCCCCCCCCCCCCCCCCCCCCCCCCCCCCCCCCCCCCCCCCCCCCCCCCCCCCCCCCCCCCCCCCCCCCCCCCCCCCCCCCCCCCCCCCCCCCCCCCCCCCCCCCCCCCCCCCCCCCCCCCCCCCCCCCCCCCCCCCCCCCCCCCCCCCCCCCCCCCCCCCCCCCCCCCCCCCCCCCCCCCCCCCCCCCCCCCCCCCCCCCCCCCCCCCCCCCCCCCCCCCCCCCCCCCCCCCCCCCCCCCCCCCCCCCCCCCCCCCCCCCCCCCCCCCCCCCCCCCCCCCCCCCCCCCCCCCCCCCCCCCCCCCCCCCCCCCCCCCCCCCCCCCCCCCCCCCCCCCCCCCCCCCCCCCCCCCCCCCCCCCCCCCCCCCCCCCCCCCCCCCCCCCCCCCCCCCCCCCCCCCCCCCCCCCCCCCCCCCCCCCCCCCCCCCCCCCCCCCCCCCCCCCCCCCCCCCCCCCCCCCCCCCCCCCCCCCCCCCCCCCCCCCCCCCCCCCCCCCCCCCCCCCCCCCCCCCCCCCCCCCCCCCCCCCCCCCCCCCCCCCCCCCCCCCCCCCCCCCCCCCCCCCCCCCCCCCCCCCCCCCCCCCCCCCCCCCCCCCCCCCCCCCCCCCCCCCCCCCCCCCCCCCCCCCCCCCCCCCCCCCCCCCCCCCCCCCCCCCCCCCCCCCCCCCCCCCCCCCCCCCCCCCCCCCCCCCCCCCCCCCCCCCCCCCCCCCCCCCCCCCCCCCCCCCCCCCCCCCCCCCCCCCCCCCCCCCCCCCCCCCCCCCCCCCCCCCCCCCCCCCCCCCCCCCCCCCCCCCCCCCCCCCCCCCCCCCCCCCCCCCCCCCCCCCCCCCCCCCCCCCCCCCCCCCCCCCCCCCCCCCCCCCCCCCCCCCCCCCCCCCCCCCCCCCCCCCCCCCCCCCCCCCCCCCCCCCCCCCCCCCCCCCCCCCCCCCCCCCCCCCCCCCCCCCCCCCCCCCCCCCCCCCCCCCCCCCCCCCCCCCCCCCCCCCCCCCCCCCCCCCCCCCCCCCCCCCCCCCCCCCCCCCCCCCCCCCCCCCCCCCCCCCCCCCCCCCCCCCCCCCCCCCCCCCCCCCCCCCCCCCCCCCCCCCCCCCCCCCCCCCCCCCCCCCCCCCCCCCCCCCCCCCCCCCCCCCCCCCCCCCCCCCCCCCCCCCCCCCCCCCCCCCCCCCCCCCCCCCCCCCCCCCCCCCCCCCCCCCCCCCCCCCCCCCCCCCCCCCCCCCCCCCCCCCCCCCCCCCCCCCCCCCCCCCCCCCCCCCCCCCCCCCCCCCCCCCCCCCCCCCCCCCCCCCCCCCCCCCCCCCCCCCCCCCCCCCCCCCCCCCCCCCCCCCCCCCCCCCCCCCCCCCCCCCCCCCCCCCCCCCCCCCCCCCCCCCCCCCCCCCCCCCCCCCCCCCCCCCCCCCCCCCCCCCCCCCCCCCCCCCCCCCCCCCCCCCCCCCCCCCCCCCCCCCCCCCCCCCCCCCCCCCCCCCCCCCCCCCCCCCCCCCCCCCCCCCCCCCCCCCCCCCCCCCCCCCCCCCCCCCCCCCCCCCCCCCCCCCCCCCCCCCCCCCCCCCCCCCCCCCCCCCCCCCCCCCCCCCCCCCCCCCCCCCCCCCCCCCCCCCCCCCCCCCCCCCCCCCCCCCCCCCCCCCCCCCCCCCCCCCCCCCCCCCCCCCCCCCCCCCCCCCCCCCCCCCCCCCCCCCCCCCCCCCCCCCCCCCCCCCCCCCCCCCCCCCCCCCCCCCCCCCCCCCCCCCCCCCCCCCCCCCCCCCCCCCCCCCCCCCCCCCCCCCCCCCCCCCCCCCCCCCCCCCCCCCCCCCCCCCCCCCCCCCCCCCCCCCCCCCCCCCCCCCCCCCCCCCCCCCCCCCCCCCCCCCCCCCCCCCCCCCCCCCCCCCCCCCCCCCCCCCCCCCCCCCCCCCCCCCCCCCCCCCCCCCCCCCCCCCCCCCCCCCCCCCCCCCCCCCCCCCCCCCCCCCCCCCCCCCCCCCCCCCCCCCCCCCCCCCCCCCCCCCCCCCCCCCCCCCCCCCCCCCCCCCCCCCCCCCCCCCCCCCCCCCCCCCCCCCCCCCCCCCCCCCCCCCCCCCCCCCCCCCCCCCCCCCCCCCCCCCCCCCCCCCCCCCCCCCCCCCCCCCCCCCCCCCCCCCCCCCCCCCCCCCCCCCCCCCCCCCCCCCCCCCCCCCCCCCCCCCCCCCCCCCCCCCCCCCCCCCCCCCCCCCCCCCCCCCCCCCCCCCCCCCCCCCCCCCCCCCCCCCCCCCCCCCCCCCCCCCCCCCCCCCCCCCCCCCCCCCCCCCCCCCCCCCCCCCCCCCCCCCCCCCCCCCCCCCCCCCCCCCCCCCCCCCCCCCCCCCCCCCCCCCCCCCCCCCCCCCCCCCCCCCCCCCCCCCCCCCCCCCCCCCCCCCCCCCCCCCCCCCCCCCCCCCCCCCCCCCCCCCCCCCCCCCCCCCCCCCCCCCCCCCCCCCCCCCCCCCCCCCCCCCCCCCCCCCCCCCCCCCCCCCCCCCCCCCCCCCCCCCCCCCCCCCCCCCCCCCCCCCCCCCCCCCCCCCCCCCCCCCCCCCCCCCCCCCCCCCCCCCCCCCCCCCCCCCCCCCCCCCCCCCCCCCCCCCCCCCCCCCCCCCCCCCCCCCCCCCCCCCCCCCCCCCCCCCCCCCCCCCCCCCCCCCCCCCCCCCCCCCCCCCCCCCCCCCCCCCCCCCCCCCCCCCCCCCCCCCCCCCCCCCCCCCCCCCCCCCCCCCCCCCCCCCCCCCCCCCCCCCCCCCCCCCCCCCCCCCCCCCCCCCCCCCCCCCCCCCCCCCCCCCCCCCCCCCCCCCCCCCCCCCCCCCCCCCCCCCCCCCCCCCCCCCCCCCCCCCCCCCCCCCCCCCCCCCCCCCCCCCCCCCCCCCCCCCCCCCCCCCCCCCCCCCCCCCCCCCCCCCCCCCCCCCCCCCCCCCCCCCCCCCCCCCCCCCCCCCCCCCCCCCCCCCCCCCCCCCCCCCCCCCCCCCCCCCCCCCCCCCCCCCCCCCCCCCCCCCCCCCCCCCCCCCCCCCCCCCCCCCCCCCCCCCCCCCCCCCCCCCCCCCCCCCCCCCCCCCCCCCCCCCCCCCCCCCCCCCCCCCCCCCCCCCCCCCCCCCCCCCCCCCCCCCCCCCCCCCCCCCCCCCCCCCCCCCCCCCCCCCCCCCCCCCCCCCCCCCCCCCCCCCCCCCCCCCCCCCCCCCCCCCCCCCCCCCCCCCCCCCCCCCCCCCCCCCCCCCCCCCCCCCCCCCCCCCCCCCCCCCCCCCCCCCCCCCCCCCCCCCCCCCCCCCCCCCCCCCCCCCCCCCCCCCCCCCCCCCCCCCCCCCCCCCCCCCCCCCCCCCCCCCCCCCCCCCCCCCCCCCCCCCCCCCCCCCCCCCCCCCCCCCCCCCCCCCCCCCCCCCCCCCCCCCCCCCCCCCCCCCCCCCCCCCCCCCCCCCCCCCCCCCCCCCCCCCCCCCCCCCCCCCCCCCCCCCCCCCCCCCCCCCCCCCCCCCCCCCCCCCCCCCCCCCCCCCCCCCCCCCCCCCCCCCCCCCCCCCCCCCCCCCCCCCCCCCCCCCCCCCCCCCCCCCCCCCCCCCCCCCCCCCCCCCCCCCCCCCCCCCCCCCCCCCCCCCCCCCCCCCCCCCCCCCCCCCCCCCCCCCCCCCCCCCCCCCCCCCCCCCCCCCCCCCCCCCCCCCCCCCCCCCCCCCCCCCCCCCCCCCCCCCCCCCCCCCCCCCCCCCCCCCCCCCCCCCCCCCCCCCCCCCCCCCCCCCCCCCCCCCCCCCCCCCCCCCCCCCCCCCCCCCCCCCCCCCCCCCCCCCCCCCCCCCCCCCCCCCCCCCCCCCCCCCCCCCCCCCCCCCCCCCCCCCCCCCCCCCCCCCCCCCCCCCCCCCCCCCCCCCCCCCCCCCCCCCCCCCCCCCCCCCCCCCCCCCCCCCCCCCCCCCCCCCCCCCCCCCCCCCCCCCCCCCCCCCCCCCCCCCCCCCCCCCCCCCCCCCCCCCCCCCCCCCCCCCCCCCCCCCCCCCCCCCCCCCCCCCCCCCCCCCCCCCCCCCCCCCCCCCCCCCCCCCCCCCCCCCCCCCCCCCCCCCCCCCCCCCCCCCCCCCCCCCCCCCCCCCCCCCCCCCCCCCCCCCCCCCCCCCCCCCCCCCCCCCCCCCCCCCCCCCCCCCCCCCCCCCCCCCCCCCCCCCCCCCCCCCCCCCCCCCCCCCCCCCCCCCCCCCCCCCCCCCCCCCCCCCCCCCCCCCCCCCCCCCCCCCCCCCCCCCCCCCCCCCCCCCCCCCCCCCCCCCCCCCCCCCCCCCCCCCCCCCCCCCCCCCCCCCCCCCCCCCCCCCCCCCCCCCCCCCCCCCCCCCCCCCCCCCCCCCCCCCCCCCCCCCCCCCCCCCCCCCCCCCCCCCCCCCCCCCCCCCCCCCCCCCCCCCCCCCCCCCCCCCCCCCCCCCCCCCCCCCCCCCCCCCCCCCCCCCCCCCCCCCCCCCCCCCCCCCCCCCCCCCCCCCCCCCCCCCCCCCCCCCCCCCCCCCCCCCCCCCCCCCCCCCCCCCCCCCCCCCCCCCCCCCCCCCCCCCCCCCCCCCCCCCCCCCCCCCCCCCCCCCCCCCCCCCCCCCCCCCCCCCCCCCCCCCCCCCCCCCCCCCCCCCCCCCCCCCCCCCCCCCCCCCCCCCCCCCCCCCCCCCCCCCCCCCCCCCCCCCCCCCCCCCCCCCCCCCCCCCCCCCCCCCCCCCCCCCCCCCCCCCCCCCCCCCCCCCCCCCCCCCCCCCCCCCCCCCCCCCCCCCCCCCCCCCCCCCCCCCCCCCCCCCCCCCCCCCCCCCCCCCCCCCCCCCCCCCCCCCCCCCCCCCCCCCCCCCCCCCCCCCCCCCCCCCCCCCCCCCCCCCCCCCCCCCCCCCCCCCCCCCCCCCCCCCCCCCCCCCCCCCCCCCCCCCCCCCCCCCCCCCCCCCCCCCCCCCCCCCCCCCCCCCGCGCCTGGGTATTTGATACTGGTTCTGTTGCTCATATTTGCAACTCGAAACAGTGGCTACAGATTAAGCGAAGATTGGCTAAGGACAAGGTGACGATGCGCGTGGGAAATGGTTCCAAAGTCGATGTGATCGCGGTCGGCACGCTACCTCTACATCTACCTTCAGGATTAGTTTTAGACCTGAATAATTGTTATTTGGTGCCAGCGTTAAGCATGAACATTATATCTGGATCTTGTTTGATGTGAGACGGTTATTCATTTAAATCAGAGAATAATGGTTGTTCTATTTATATGAGTAATATCTTTTATGGTCATGCACCCTTGATGAGTGGTCTATTTTTGTTGAATCTCGATAGTAGTGTTACACATATTCATAGTATTGAAACCAAAAGATACAAGTTTAATAATGATAGTGCGACTTATTTGTGGCACTGTCGTTTAGGTCATATTGGTGTAAAGCGCATGAAGAAACTCCATGCTGATGGACTTTTGGAATCACTTGATGCTTGCGAACCATGCCTCATGGGCAAGATGACTAAGACTCCATTCTCCGGAACAATGGAACGAGCAACAGACTTATTGGAAATAATACATACTGATGTATGCGGTCCGATGAGTGTTGATGCTCGTGGAGGGTATCATTATTTTCTGACCTTCACAGATGATTTGAGCAGATATGGGTATATCTACTTAATGAAACATAAGTCTGAAACATTTGAAAAGTTCAAAGAATTTCACCCCCCCGAACAAAGTGTGGACTTTGGTTGACTTGCCCGATGATCGGTAAGCCATCGAGAATAAATGGATCTTCAAGAAGAAGACTGACACTGACGGTAATGTTACTGTCTGCGTAATGGTGTGTCCGAACATCGTAACCGCACTTTATTAGATATGGTGCGATCTATGATGTCTCTTACTGATTTACTGCTATCGTTTTGGGGTTATGCTTTAGAGACGGCTGCATTCACGTTAAATAGGGCACCATATAAATCCGTTGAGATGACACCATATGAACTGTGGTTTGGCAAGAAACCCAAGTTGTCGTTTCTTAAAGTTTGGGGCTGCGATGCTTATGTGAAAAAGCTTCAACCTGATAAACTCGAACCCAAATCAGAGAAATGTGTCTTCATAGGATACCCAAAGGAGACAGTTGGGTACACCTTCTATCACAGATCCGAAGGCAAGATATTCATTGCTAAGAATAGATCCTTTCTAGAGAAGGAGTTTCTCTCGAAAGAAGTGAGTGGGAGGAAAGTCCCCCCCCCCCCCCCCCCCCCCCCCCCCCCCCCCCCCCCCCCCCCCCCCCCCCCCCCCCCCCCCCCCCCCCCCCCCCCCCCCCCCCCCCCCCCCCCCCCCCCCCCCCCCCCCCCCCCCCCCCCCCCCCCCCCCCCCCCCCCCCCCCCCCCCCCCCCCCCCCCCCCCCCCCCCCCCCCCCCCCCCCCCCCCCCCCCCCCCCCCCCCCCCCCCCCCCCCCCCCCCCCCCCCCCCCCCCCCCCCCCCCCCCCCCCCCCCCCCCCCCCCCCCCCCCCCCCCCCCCCCCCCCCCCCCCCCCCCCCCCCCCCCCCCCCCCCCCCCCCCCCCCCCCCCCCCCCCCCCCCCCCCCCCCCCCCCCCCCCCCCCCCCCCCCCCCCCCCCCCCCCCCCCCCCCCCCCCCCCCCCCCCCCCCCCCCCCCCCCCCCCCCCCCCCCCCCCCCCCCCCCCCCCCCCCCCCCCCCCCCCCCCCCCCCCCCCCCCCCCCCCCCCCCCCCCCCCCCCCCCCCCCCCCCCCCCCCCCCCCCCCCCCCCCCCCCCCCCCCCCCCCCCCCCCCCCCCCCCCCCCCCCCCCCCCCCCCCCCCCCCCCCCCCCCCCCCCCCCCCCCCCCCCCCCCCCCCCCCCCCCCCCCCCCCCCCCCCCCCCCCCCCCCCCCCCCCCCCCCCCCCCCCCCCCCCCCCCCCCCCCCCCCCCCCCCCCCCCCCCCCCCCCCCCCCCCCCCCCCCCCCCCCCCCCCCCCCCCCCCCCCCCCCCCCCCCCCCCCCCCCCCCCCCCCCCCCCCCCCCCCCCCCCCCCCCCCCCCCCCCCCCCCCCCCCCCCCCCCCCCCCCCCCCCCCCCCCCCCCCCCCCCCCCCCCCCCCCCCCCCCCCCCCCCCCCCCCCCCCCCCCCCCCCCCCCCCCCCCCCCCCCCCCCCCCCCCCCCCCCCCCCCCCCCCCCCCCCCCCCCCCCCCCCCCCCCCCCCCCCCCCCCCCCCCCCCCCCCCCCCCCCCCCCCCCCCCCCCCCCCCCCCCCCCCCCCCCCCCCCCCCCCCCCCCCCCCCCCCCCCCCCCCCCCCCCCCCCCCCCCCCCCCCCCCCCCCCCCCCCCCCCCCCCCCCCCCCCCCCCCCCCCCCCCCCCCCCCCCCCCCCCCCCCCCCCCCCCCCCCCCCCCCCCCCCCCCCCCCCCCCCCCCCCCCCCCCCCCCCCCCCCCCCCCCCCCCCCCCCCCCCCCCCCCCCCCCCCCCCCCCCCCCCCCCCCCCCCCCCCCCCCCCCCCCCCCCCCCCCCCCCCCCCCCCCCCCCCCCCCCCCCCCCCCCCCCCCCCCCCCCCCCCCCCCCCCCCCCCCCCCCCCCCCCCCCCCCCCCCCCCCCCCCCCCCCCCCCCCCCCCCCCCCCCCCCCCCCCCCCCCCCCCCCCCCCCCCCCCCCCCCCCCCCCCCCCCCCCCCCCCCCCCCCCCCCCCCCCCCCCCCCCCCCCCCCCCCCCCCCCCCCCCCCCCCCCCCCCCCCCCCCCCCCCCCCCCCCCCCCCCCCCCCCCCCCCCCCCCCCCCCCCCCCCCCCCCCCCCCCCCCCCCCCCCCCCCCCCCCCCCCCCCCCCCCCCCCCCCCCCCCCCCCCCCCCCCCCCCCCCCCCCCCCCCCCCCCCCCCCCCCCCCCCCCCCCCCCCCCCCCCCCCCCCCCCCCCCCCCCCCCCCCCCCCCCCCCCCCCCCCCCCCCCCCCCCCCCCCCCCCCCCCCCCCCCCCCCCCCCCCCCCCCCCCCCCCCCCCCCCCCCCCCCCCCCCCCCCCCCCCCCCCCCCCCCCCCCCCCCCCCCCCCCCCCCCCCCCCCCCCCCCCCCCCCCCCCCCCCCCCCCCCCCCCCCCCCCCCCCCCCCCCCCCCCCCCCCCCCCCCCCCCCCCCCCCCCCCCCCCCCCCCCCCCCCCCCCCCCCCCCCCCCCCCCCCCCCCCCCCCCCCCCCCCCCCCCCCCCCCCCCCCCCCCCCCCCCCCCCCCCCCCCCCCCCCCCCCCCCCCCCCCCCCCCCCCCCCCCCCCCCCCCCCCCCCCCCCCCCCCCCCCCCCCCCCCCCCCCCCCCCCCCCCCCCCCCCCCCCCCCCCCCCCCCCCCCCCCCCCCCCCCCCCCCCCCCCCCCCCCCCCCCCCCCCCCCCCCCCCCCCCCCCCCCCCCCCCCCCCCCCCCCCCCCCCCCCCCCCCCCCCCCCCCCCCCCCCCCCCCCCCCCCCCCCCCCCCCCCCCCCCCCCCCCCCCCCCCCCCCCCCCCCCCCCCCCCCCCCCCCCCCCCCCCCCCCCCCCCCCCCCCCCCCCCCCCCCCCCCCCCCCCCCCCCCCCCCCCCCCCCCCCCCCCCCCCCCCCCCCCCCCCCCCCCCCCCCCCCCCCCCCCCCCCCCCCCCCCCCCCCCCCCCCCCCCCCCCCCCCCCCCCCCCCCCCCCCCCCCCCCCCCCCCCCCCCCCCCCCCCCCCCCCCCCCCCCCCCCCCCCCCCCCCCCCCCCCCCCCCCCCCCCCCCCCCCCCCCCCCCCCCCCCCCCCCCCCCCCCCCCCCCCCCCCCCCCCCCCCCCCCCCCCCCCCCCCCCCCCCCCCCCCCCCCCCCCCCCCCCCCCCCCCCCCCCCCCCCCCCCCCCCCCCCCCCCCCCCCCCCCCCCCCCCCCCCCCCCCCCCCCCCCCCCCCCCCCCCCCCCCCCCCCCCCCCCCCCCCCCCCCCCCCCCCCCCCCCCCATTACCGTACCACTCTGGTGCGGATCTTACTCTGGTTGACCTACGAGGTTCAGCAACAACTTGATCTGAAGTTCCATGATCATCATTATTAACTTCCTCACTAATTGGTGTAGGCGTCGCAGAAACCAGTTTCTGTGATGAACTACTTTCCAATAAGGGAGCAGGTATAATTACCTCATCAAGTTCTACTTTCCTCCCACTCACTTCTTTCGAGAGAAACTCCTTCTCCAGAAAGATTCCAAATTTAGCAACAAAAGTCTTGCCTTCGGATCTGTGATAGAAGTTGTACCCAACAGTCCCTTTTGGGTATCCTATGAAGACACATTTTTCCGATTTGGGTTTGAGCTTATCATGTTGAAACTTTTTCACATAAGCATTGCAACCTCAAACTTTAAGAAACGACAACTTAGGTTTCTTGCCAAACCATAGTTCATACGGTGTCGTCTCAACGGATTTAGATGGTGCCCTATTTAACGTGAATGTAGCTATCTCTAATGCATAACCCCAAAACGATAGTGGTAGATCGGTAAGAGACATCATAGATCGCACCATATCTAATAAAGTACGGTTACGACGTTCGGACACATCATCACACTGTGGTGCTCCAGGTGGCGTGAGTAGTGAAACTATTTCACATTGTTTTAACTGAAGGCCAAACTCGTAACTCAAATATTTTACCTCTGCGATCATATCGTAGAAACTTTTATTTTTCTTGTTACGATGATTCTCCACTTCACTCTGAATTTCTTTGAACTTTTCAAATGTTTCAGACTTGTGTTTCATCAAGTAGATATACCCATATCTTGCTCAAATCATATGTGAAGGTCAGAAAATAACGATACTTGCCGCGAGCCTTAACACTCATCGGACCGCATACATCAGTATGTATTCCCCCCCCCCCCCCCCCCCCCCCCCCCCCCCCCCCCCCCCCCCCCCCCCCCCCCCCCCCCCCCCCCCCCCCCCCCCCCCCCCCCCCCCCCCCCCCCCCCCCCCCCCCCCCCCCCCCCCCCCCCCCCCCCCCCCCCCCCCCCCCCCCCCCCCCCCCCCCCCCCCCCCCCCCCCCCCCCCCCCCCCCCCCCCCCCCCCCCCCCCCCCCCCCCCCCCCCCCCCCCCCCCCCCCCCCCCCCCCCCCCCCCCCCCCCCCCCCCCCCCCCCCCCCCCCCCCCCCCCCCCCCCCCCCCCCCCCCCCCCCCCCCCCCCCCCCCCCCCCCCCCCCCCCCCCCCCCCCCCCCCCCCCCCCCCCCCCCCCCCCCCCCCCCCCCCCCCCCCCCCCCCCCCCCCCCCCCCCCCCCCCCCCCCCCCCCCCCCCCCCCCCCCCCCCCCCCCCCCCCCCCCCCCCCCCCCCCCCCCCCCCCCCCCCCCCCCCCCCCCCCCCCCCCCCCCCCCCCCCCCCCCCCCCCCCCCCCCCCCCCCCCCCCCCCCCCCCCCCCCCCCCCCCCCCCCCCCCCCCCCCCCCCCCCCCCCCCCCACTAGTATCAAATACTGATGGGTTGCTATAAACACTAGTAAAGTACACATCAATAACATGTATATCAAATATACCTTTGTTCACTTTGCCATCCTTCTTATCCACCAAATACTTGGGGTAGTTCCGCTTCCAGTGACTAGTCCCTTTGCAGTAGAAGCACTTAGTTTCAGGCTTAGGTCTAGACTTGGGCTTTTTCACTTGAGCAGCAACTTGCTTGCCGTTCTTCTTGAAGTCCGCTTCTTCCCTTTGCCCTTTTCTTGAAACTAGTGGTCTTGTTAACCATCAACACTTGATGCTTTTCTTGATTTCTACCTTCGTTGATTTCAGCATCACGAAGAGCTTGGGAATCGTTTCCGTTATCCCTTGCATATTATAGTTCATCACGAAGTTCTAGCAACTTGGTGATAGTGACTAGAGAACTCTGTCAATCACTATCTTATCTGGAAGATTAACTCCCACTTGATTCAAGTGATTGTAGTCCTCAGACAATCTGAGCACATGCTTACTGGTTGAGCTATTCTCCTCCATCTTGTAGGCAAAGTAATGTCAGAGGTCTCATACCTCTCGACACGGGCATGAGTATGAAACATCTTACATGTTCCGTGGCGTTCAAAACAATTTTTGAAGTCCCGGTTCTAAGCCGTAAAGTATGGTGCACTAAACTATCAAGTAGTCATCATATCGAGCTTGCCAAACGTTCATAACGTCTGCATCTGCTCCTGCAATAGTTCTGTCACCTAGCTGTGCATCAAGGACATAATACTTCTGTGCAGCAATGAGGTTAATCCTCAGATCACGGACCAAGTCCGCATCATTGCTACTAACATTTTTCAACTTAGTTTTCTCTAGGAACATATCAAAACATAAACGGCTAGCAACAACGCGAGCTATTGATCTACAACATAGATATGCTAATACTACCAGGACCCCCCCCCCCCCCCCCCCCCCCCCCCCCCCCCCCCCCCCCCCCCCCCCCCCCCCCCCCCCCCCCCCCCCCCCCCCCCCCCCCCCCCCCCCCCCCCCCCCCCCCCCCCCCCCCCCCCCCCCCCCCCCCCCCCCCCCCCCCCCCCCCCCCCCCCCCCCCCCCCCCCCCCCCCCCCCCCCCCCCCCCCCCCCCCCCCCCCCCCCCCCCCCCCCCCCCCCCCCCCCCCCCCCCCCCCCCCCCCCCCCCCCCCCCCCCCCCCCCCCCCCCCCCCCCCCCCCCCCCCCCCCCCCCCCCCCCCCCCCCCCCCCCCCCCCCCCCCCCCCCCCCCCCCCCCCCCCCCCCCCCCCCCCCCCCCCCCCCCCCCCCCCCCCCCCCCCCCCCCCCCCCCCCCCCCCCCCCCCCCCCCCCCCCCCCCCCCCCCCCCCCCCCCCCCCCCCCCCCCCCCCCCCCCCCCCCCCCCCCCCCCCCCCCCCCCCCCCCCCCCCCCCCCCCCCCCCCCCCCCCCCCCCCCCCCCCCCCCCCCCCCCCCCCCCCCCCCCCCCCCCCCCCCCCCCCCCCCCCCCCCCCCCCCCCCCCCCCCCCCCCCCCCCCCCCCCCCCCCCCCCCCCCCCCCCCCCCCCCCCCCCCCCCCCCCCCCCCCCCCCCCCCCCCCCCCCCCCCCCCCCCCCCCCCCCCCCCCCCCCCCCCCCCCCCCCCCCCCCCCCCCCCCCCCCCCCCCCCCCCCCCCCCCCCCCCCCCCCCCCCCCCCCCCCCCCCCCCCCCCCCCCCCCCCCCCCCCCCCCCCCCCCCCCCCCCCCCCCCCCCCCACTATTGCTTCTACGACTATCGCTACCGCTTAGTGATAAAGTAAAGCAATTACTGGGCGATTGCACTGCATACAATAAAGCGACAACCATATGGCTCCTGCCAGTTGCCGATAACTCCGTTACAAAACATGATCATCTCATACAATAAAATATAGCATCATGTCTTGACCATATCACATCACAACATGCCCTGCAAAAACAAGTTAGACATCATCTACTTTGTTGTTGCAAGTTTTACATGGCTGCTACGGGCTGAGCAAGAACCGTTCTTACCTACGCATCAAAACCACAATGATAGTTCGTCAAGTTAGTGTTGTTTTAACCTTCTCAAGGACCGGGCGTAGTCACACTCGGTTCAACTAAAGTTGGAGAAACTGACACCCGCCAGCCACCTGTGTGCAAAGCACGTCGGTAGAACCAGTCTCGCGTAAGCGTACGCGTAATGTCGGTCCGGGCCGCTTCATCCAAAAATACCGCCGAACCAAAGAATGACATGCTGGTAAGCAGTATGACTTGTATCACCCACAACTCACTTGTGTTCTATTCGTGCATATAACATCTACGCAATAACCTGGCTCGGATGTCACTGTTGGGGAACGTAGTAATTTCAAAAAATTTCCTACGAACACGCAAGATCATGGTGATGCATAGCAACGAGAAGGGAGAGTGTGTCCACGTACCCTCGTAGACTGAAAGCGGAAGCGTTAGAACAACGCGGTTGATGTAGTTGTACGTCTTCACGATCCGACCGATCCAAGTACCGAACGTACGGCACCTCCGAGTTCAGCACACGTTCAGCTCGATGACGTCCCACGAACTCCGATCCAGCAGAGCTTCGAGGGAGAGTTCCGTCAGCACGACTGCGTGATGACGGTGATGATGATGCTACCGACGCAGGGCTTCGCCTAAGCACCGCTACGATATGACCGAGGTGGATTATGGTGGAGGGGGCACCGCACACGGCTAAAAGATCAATGATCAATTGTTGTGCCTTTGGGGTGCCCCCCTGCCCCCGTATATAAAGGAGCTAGGGGGGAGGCGGCCGGCCAGGAGGAGGGCGCGCCAAGGGGGGGAGTCCTACTCCCACCGGGAGTAGGACTCCTCCTTTCCTAGTAGGAGTAGGAGAAGGGAAGGAAGGGAGAGAGGAAGAGAAGGAAAAGGGGGGCGCCGCCCCCCCTCCTTGTCCAATTCGGACTAGAGGGGGAGGGGGCGCGCGGCTGCCCT
>JAAAWM010011399.1:0-77341 GCA_036873465.1 Thinopyrum obtusiflorum | reverse complement strand
AAACTGTACAAAAGCACGAGGGTTAATTGTTCATCAGGTTTAGACAAAACCCAAGTTGAAAAGGGCAACAACATCTAACTCCAGCACTGTTTTCGGCAGTCACAGTCAAATGGATCGGTCAGGTCCATAGTATGAACATCCTGGGTCATAAAATTTACTGGATTATGACCACAATATGTTGTAAATAGAAGCCCGACACGTTCAGAAGCTCTTTTGTCCACCTAAAACTCCTTTTTTTTGCTCTTCGACACACCCATCCGTCAAAACCATGCGGCTGATAAACTTAAGCCTGATGGACAATAGTAACCTCGCATTTAACAGGAAGAATGTGACAAATCTAGTGTTTGCATGGTTGGCTACATTTCGTTCTAGCGTTATTGTCTTCAATCGAATGTCATGAGAAGTGATAAAATCCCGGTGCATATGAATCCACCGATTGGTTATAACTTTCTTACCCTGTCCTGTTGCCTAAATAGACATGAAGATTGAAAACAGTTAAGGTCTAAAAAAAGTGTGGAAAGAGCAACAACTGAACGGTTAATTCTAGTACACTATATGCGGGCGGGGGGGGGGGGGGGGGGGGGGGGGGGGGGGGGGGGGGGGGGGGGGGGGGGGGGGGGGGGGGGGGGGGGGGGGGGGGGGGGGGGGGGGGGGGGGGGGGGGGGGGGGGGGGGGGGGGGGGGGGGGGGGGGGGGGGGGGGGGGGGGGGGGGGGGGGGGGGGGGGGGGGGGGGGGGGGGGGGGGGGGGGGGGGGGGGGGGGGGGGGGGGGGGGGGGGGGGGGGGGGGGGGGGGGGGGGGGGGGGGGGGGGGGGGGGGGGGGGGGGGGGGGGGGGGGGGGGGGGGGGGGGGGGGGGGGGGGGGGGGGGGGGGGGGGGGGGGGGGGGGGGGGGGGGGGGGGGGGGGGGGGGGGGGGGGGGGGGGGGGGGGGGGGGGGGGGGGGGGGGGGGGGGGGGGGGGGGGGGGGGGGGGGGGGGGGGGGGGGGGGGGGGGGGGGGGGGGGGGGGGGGGGGGGGGGGGGGGGGGGGGGGGGGGGGGGGGGGGGGGGGGGGGGGGGGGGGGGGGGGGGGGGGGGGGGGGGGGGGGGGGGGGGGGGGGGGGGGGGGGGGGGGGGGGGGGGGGGGGGGGGGGGGGGGGGGGGGGGGGGGGGGGGGGGGGGGGGGGGGGGGGGGGGGGGGGGGGGGGGGGGGGGGGGGGGGGGGGGGGGGGGGGGGGGGGGGGGGGGGGGGGGGGGGGGGGGGGGGGGGGGGGGGGGGGGGGGGGGGGGGGGGGGGGGGGGGGGGGGGGGGGGGGGGGGGGGGGGGGGGGGGGGGGGGGGGGGGGGGGGGGGGGGGGGGGGGGGGGGGGGGGGGGGGGGGGGGGGGGGGGGGGGGGGGGGGGGGGGGGGGGGGGGGGGGGGGGGGGGGGGGGGGGGGGGGGGGGGGGGGGGGGGGGGGGGGGGGGGGGGGGGGGGGGGGGGGGGGGGGGGGGGGGGGGGGGGGGGGGGGGGGGGGGGGGGGGGGGGGGGGGGGGGGGGGGGGGGGGGGGGGGGGGGGGGGGGGGGGGGGGGGGGGGGGGGGGGGGGGGGGGGGGGGGGGGGGGGGGGGGGGGGGGGGGGGGGGGGGGGGGGGGGGGGGGGGGGGGGGGGGGGGGGGGGGGGGGGGGGGGGGGGGGGGGGGGGGGGGGGGGGGGGGGGGGGGGGGGGGGGGGGGGGGGGGGGGGGGGGGGGGGGGGGGGGGGGGGGGGGGCTCTGGACTGATTTTGACGTCCCACGTGGAGTTATCCGCGAGGGAGCCCTTCCCCTTCTTGGACGTCTCCGCCTCCAGGTTCGTGGAGGCCACCCTCTTCTTCTTTCCCTCCTCAGGGGGAGGGTTGTTCTCCTCCTCCTCCTCGTCGTCGTCATCATCGACGGCGAAGGAAAGGGTCACTTCGTCTTCGGACTTCACGTCTGAAGCACCCTTGCGACGGGGGCCACCTTTGGCCCCCTTGGCCTTCTTCTTGGCCTTCTTTTCCGGCGGCCTATAGGGCGCCGGAACCAGCATCTTCGCCAAGAGCGGGATGACTGGCTCTTCGGGCAGCGGAGCCCGACTATGGATCCGCTCCGCCCTCTCCGTCCACACCTAAAGAAATGTAGCAAAGGTTAGGCATCCTCCTCGAACAAACGAGTATAAGGTACGCCTTAAGAAAAGAGGAAGTTACCTCATTGGCGGGATGGGTGTGATCGTGCCCACGGTCCGAATCCATGACCGGCGGCTTCTCGTTGCCCTTGAAGAGCAACTTCCAGGCACCTTCGTGAGTAGTTCCGAAGAGCCCTTTCAGGGTCCGGTGTTTCACCGGGTTGAATTCCCATAAAGGGAAGCTTCGGCGTTGGCAGGGGAGTATCCGACGAACCAGCATCACCTGGATCAGGTCGACAAGCTTGACATATTTGTCCACCATACTCTGAATTCGCGTCTGCAGCACTATCAGCTCATCTGACGCTGACCAGTTGGGGCCTTTCTCCTTCCAGGAGGTGAGCCGCATAGGGTCTCCGGCCCTAAACTCAGGAGCCGCCGCCCAAGTGGTGCCGCGCGGCTCTGTAATGTAGAACCACTGCTTCTGCCACTCCTTGACCGTCTCCACAAAAGTGCCTGTGGGCCAAGTGACATTGGGCATCTGGCTCACCATGGCGCCTCCGCACTCCGTGTGCTGGCCGTCCACCACCTTTGGCTTCACGTTGAAGACCTTGAGCCATAGGCCAAAGTGGGGATGGATGCGGAGGAAGGCCTCGCACACGACAATGAATGCCGAGATGTTGAGGAAAGAGTTTGGGGCTAGATCATGGAAATCTAGCCCATAATAGTACATCAGTCTGCGGACAAAGGGGTGAAGTGGAAACCCCAATCCGCGGACGAAGTGAGGGAGGAAAACTACCCTCTCAGTAGGCTTCGGGGTGGGGATGACTTGCCCCTTGGAGGGCAGATGATGAGCGATTCCTTTCGCCAGGTACCCCGCCGCCCGGAGCTGGGTGATGTCCTTCTCCTTAACGGAGGAGACCATCCACTTGCCTTGGCCTCCGGATCCGGACATGGTTGAGTGCTTCCTCAAGATGGAAAAGATGGGAAGTTGGGCGCTGGAGCTCGAGAGTGGAAGGACGGAGAGGAAGAGGAGGCGTGGGTGAAGAAAAGAGATTCTTATCTCCTTATAGAGGCAGTGAATATTGAACGCCTCCCCACTCGCCCTAAAACTCGCCTATTCCCAAGGGCTGTGTAAATGGCGCGGTTGGGTTACCCACACCCGCATTGATGAGAATCCCGCAATAAGGGGACACGATCTCTGCTTTGACAAGACATGCCAATGGTGACCGCGTCTCGAAACATGGAGCGGCAGACGAAAAAAGGTTTGAATTATGACCGGACAAACGTGAGGTCATGTTACAAAAAGTTGTCAGCGGATTGGACTCATGTAAAATTATATTCTCTCTGCGGTTGTGTGTGGTGTGTGTGTTACAGGTCCGGACACGTTCAATACGTCCGAAGACTATCTTGGAGTTCGAAAGGAGGAACCCGCCTTGCAATGCCGAAGACAGATCTACGCGTCGGATACCTTGTCATTGAAGCCAGGTTCAGGGGCTACTGAGGGAGTCCTGGACTAAGGGGTCCTCGGGCGTCCTACCTGTTAGCCATGGGCCGGACTGATGGGCCGTGAAGATGTGAAGACCGAAGACTGCACCCATGTCCAGATGGGATTCTCCTTGGTGTGGAAGGCAAGCTTGGCGACCAAATATGTAGATTCATTTCTTTGTAACCGACCTTATGTAACCCTAGATCCTCCCGGTGTCTATATAAACCGGAGGACTTAGTCCAGAGGAGGGAGGGATAGATACTCATAACCATAGTCATACAGGCTAGACTTCTAGGGTTTAGCCATTACGATCTCGTGGTAGATCAACTCTTGTAATACTCATATTGGGGGGGGGGGGGGGGGGGGGGGGGGGGGGGGGGGGGGGGGGGGGGGGGGGGGGGGGGGGGGGGGGGGGGGGGGGGGGGGGGGGGGGGGGGGGGGGGGGGGGGGGGGGGGGGGGGGGGGGGGGGGGGGGGGGGGGGGGGGGGGGGGGGGGGGGGGGGGGGGGGGGGGGGGGGGGGGGGGGGGGGGGGGGGGGGGGGGGGGGGGGGGGGGGGGGGGGGGGGGGGGGGGGGGGGGGGGGGGGGGGGGGGGGGGGGGGGGGGGGGGGGGGGGGGGGGGGGGGGGGGGGGGGGGGGGGGGGGGGGGGGGGGGGGGGGGGGGGGGGGGGGGGGGGGGGGGGGGGGGGGGGGGGGGGGGGGGGGGGGGGGGGGGGGGGGGGGGGGGGGGGGGGGGGGGGGGGGGGGGGGGGGGGGGGGGGGGGGGGGGGGGGGGGGGGGGGGGGGGGGGGGGGGGGGGGGGGGGGGGGGGGGGGGGGGGGGGGGGGGGGGGGGGGGGGGGGGGGGGGGGGGGGGGGGGGGGGGGGGGGGGGGGGGGGGGGGGGGGGGGGGGGGGGGGGGGGGGGGGGGGGGGGGGGGGGGGGGGGGGGGGGGGGGGGGGGGGGGGGGGGGGGGGGGGGGGGGGGGGGGGGGGGGGGGGGGGGGGGGGGGGGGGGGGGGGGGGGGGGGGGGGGGGGGGGGGGGGGGGGGGGGGGGGGGGGGGGGGGGGGGGGGGGGGGGGGGGGGGGGGGGGGGGGGGGGGGGGGGGGGGGGGGGGGGGGGGGGGGGGGGGGGGGGGGGGGGGGGGGGGGGGGGGGGGGGGGGGGGGGGGGGGGGGGGGGGGGGGGGGGGGGGGGGGGGGGGGGGGGGGGGGGGGGGGGGGGGGGGGGGGGGGGGGGGGGGGGGGGGGGGGGGGGGGGGGGGGGGGGGGGGGGGGGGGGGGGGGGGGGGGGGGGGGGGGGGGGGGGGGGGGGGGGGGGGGGGGGGGGGGGGGGGGGGGGGGGGGGGGGGGGGGGGGGGGGGGGGGGGGGGGGGGGGGGGGGGGGGGGGGGGGGGGGGGGGGGGGGGGGGGGGGGGGGGGGGGGGGGGGGGGGGGGGGGGGGGGGGGGGGGGGGGGGGGGGGGGGGGGGGGGGGGGGGGGGGGGGGGGGGGGGGGGGGGGGGGGGGGGGGGGGGGGGGGGGGGGGGGGGGGGGGGGGGGGGGGGGGGGGGGGGGGGGGGGGGGGGGGGGGGGGGGGGGGGGGGGGGGGGGGGGGGGGGGGGGGGGGGGGGGGGGGGGGGGGGGGGGGGGGGGGGGGGGGGGTCTAAACCTGATGAACAATTAACCCTCGTGCTTTTGTACAGTTTGTAAGCTGGAGTTAGATGTTCTTGCCCTTTTCAACTCGGCTGTGACTGTCATATTTTCTTCAAAACAAAGCAAATGGCTTGCCATTCGTTTAATTTAGAGTGAAATATTGTAACAAATCCCAACCAACGGAAATAACATCACTCTCGCTGGCTACTTGAGCTCACTGTGCATTACAGAAGCCAAGTGATTAGCCCCCACCAGCACCCACAAAACTTATTTCGAACTAGCACACCAAATGGGCTATAAATTTCCATAGGAAAGGCTCCATGACCATGACAGATTTGGATTCTAATATTTGGGACCCACGAGGAAATAGCCTATCCAAGGTGGTGTCGACTTACTAGCTAGTCAACAAATGATTCTGCCTACCAGCCGTTGGATTGACATCCAACATATGTCGTGTATCTTCTATGTCTTGTCTTCTTCCTCCAGCCGCCCAAACCAAACCACCCCGTCGGCTCTGCCTGCTCCCGCCTCCCATGGCTGGCTGCTCCTCCACCGCCCTACCGTACCCTCCAACGTTGGCCAGTCCCTCCCTCTATTCCCCCACATGTCCTGTTATTCTCCGGCGACGTCAGCCCCAACATGCACCCGCACCCGAATCAGTCAACCCTCGTACTCCCCTTCGCCTGCGACTGGACCGGCGCATCTTCCACGGCTCCTGTTCATTCTGTCCCAGTCCTCGCCGTCGTCCTCGGCCTTGGTTCGCTCGCCATGCGCAGTGCGCTACCCTCTTGCGTTGTCAACATCGTCAACAACCGAGAGGAACAAGGAGAAGACTGTATGTGAAGAGGATGACAGTAGGGACCCACCAGCGTCATGGCAGTATGCAACCAAGTGCCTCGTTATTACAAGCCCAAAAAAATGGTTCCTCCTAATGGTTGGACATCTGGGGCTCACGCCATTGTCAATGTAGTCAATAAACGAGAGAACTACACAACGAGCGGCTGACACAAGGGACCCAACAGGTCGCGTAGTTTTTATTTACTTTTTTTTGAGGAACAAGTAGTTGTTATTTATACTAGTTTTAGCGATGGACCAGGGTAACAATGGGACTGTGCGGGGGCTGTGGCCCGTCTAGCCAGGGTTTTATTTATCTTTTCCACATCATGAGCCCAGTTGTGTTTTTTTCTTGCTGAAAATGGCTAGCCCAGTTCTATTTTTTTTTAAGAAATACCCAAACGAGGCGTACTTGCTTTATCAGCCCTGCTGGGCTGCAAATCTTTCAAGACGAGGAGAGTTTCATTCGGTTTGCCAAGAAATGGGCTGTACATTTTTAAAACACATCAAACCGGGAATTAGTTTCAATTTTTTTTCATTACAAGATTTTTAATTCCACTGATTTTTATGCGTGGACAATTATTTGGATTTTATATTTATATAAATTATTTTTCAAAATAGTTTGAATGTGACTCGATATTTCGGGATTAAAAAAGTTGACCGCATCAAAATATGCAAAAATTCGTATAATTTTTAACCGTGGCCACAATATGGGGTGTAATGCTAACAAAAAGAAGATGGGCTCCAAAAAAATCCTTAAGAATTGGCAAATGGGCTGTAAATTATTAGAAATAATGGCAGATGGGTTGTATGCTGTTTTCCACAGATTTGAGGCTGACTTGTGCGCCTACTACAGGTTGACGCGTATGCTTTCCTAAAAAAAAGGTTGACACACACGCAACGCCGTGTCAACTTAGTCAACACACGAGGGCAGTGAGTGTTGGATGTCCATCCAACGACCGTCGTGCTTCTTCAATCTCTGCTCTTCCTGCTCCAGCCGCTCAAACAAGCACCGGCGGGACTGCCTGCTCCCTCCCGCGTCTGGCTATACTGCCGCGCAGGCCTCACCACCCCATCGTTCTCCCATCGCTGGCCTAGCCATCCCTCTACTCACCCACACCTGCTGTTATTCTCCGGCGACGGCAGACGAACCAGTAAACCCTTCTACTCCCCTCCGCATGGGAAACAACTGCCGAGTCTTCCCTGGCTCCGTGTCATTCCCTTCCTAGGCCTCGCCGTCGTCAATCGCCCTGGTGCTCTCGGCACGGCTTGGTCAACGTGGTCAACGAACGACATGCATCGGAAGTGGACTGTACGTGGAGAGGCTGACAGCTGGGTCCACGGCCGCACGTAAGGAAATGCCTCCTTATTACGCGCAAAATAATGATTCCTCCACCTGACAGCTGGGACCCACCAGAAGGGCTTCTGTATTTCATGAAAAAAATGTTCCCCCGCTGACAGGTCGGACCCACCAGGTATATCTTCGCACGCAAGGAAGTGCCTCCTTATTACGCACAAAAAAATGAATACTCCCCCTGCTAGCTAGGACCCACCATAGTGGGAAGGCTGAGTTGTGGGCCTACTAAGATGACGGGGACAGAGGGCTTTGTCAACTTAGTCAATATGAATGATTCTAGCTCAAGTGACCGTACGATGTCCATCCAACGGCCGTAGTGCTTCTTCAACCTCTGGTCTTCTTGCTCCAGCCGCCCAAACAAGCGTCGGCCGTGCCGCCTGCTCCTGCCTCCCATGTCCGGCTGTGCTGCCACCGCTGGCCATGCCATCCCTCTATACTCACCCACACCTTCTGTTATTCTCTGGCGACGGCAGCCTCACACCACAGACGAAGCAGTCAACCCACGTACTCCCCTCCGCGTGGGCATCCACTACCGCGTCTTCCCCGGCTCCGCGTCGTCCCCTTCCTAGGACTCGCCGTCGTCCACCGCCCTGGTGCACTCGGCGCGGCGTGGTCAATGTGGTCAATGAACGACTTCCATCGGAAGAGTACTGTACATTGCGAGGCTGACAGTTGGGTCCACGGCTGCAACAAGGAAGTGCCTCCTTATTACGCGCAAAATAATTATTCCTCCACCTGACAGTAGGGACCCACCGTATTTCGCGAAAAAAAAATGTTTCCCCCTGACAGCTGGGACCCAACACCTACATCTTCGCACGCAAGGAAGTGCGTCCATATTACGGGCAAAAAATGATTCGCCCCCCTGACTACTGGGACCCACCAGCTACATCTTCGCACGCAAGGAAGTGCCTGACAGTCTTCGAAGCGTACGTAGCGTTGTCATTCTGGTCGCGAACATGTACGTACATACGATCGATCTGTCCGTAGGCTACAGCGATGAACCGTGGCCGTGTAAGGAAGGGCACGTGTCGTAGTAGAGGTGCACGTGTCGTAGTAGAGCCGCGCACGTAGCATGTACACGTACGTACAACGGCCAGGGTGTAAGGAAGTAAATACGGCCACGTACGTACATACGGGCGGGGTCTCGAACGCCTACTCGCGCATACGTACGGCCAGGGCTCGTGTACATGGCTGGGTCGGAACAGAGAAACTGCGCCGTCGTCGTGTTCATGGGGAGGCAACGGAATACGTCATATTCATTGGGAGGCAACGCAATGCGTGTTGTTCATCGGGAGTCAACCAGCTTGGATGGAACAGCCGATGGAAACGAGGCTTGGCGTACCACAGAATGGAGGAAACGACCTTGTGTTCAACCGGCCACGGTCGAAACGGGATCCTGTTCATCGGGAGGGGTCTGGCGTACCGTAAAATGGAGGAAATGGACCTCCTATGGTCAAAACGGGGTCCTGTTGATCAGGAGGGGTGTGGCGTACCGCAAAACGGAGGAAATGGACTTGTGTTGGAGCGCTACGGTCGAAACGGGGGTCCTGTTCATCGGGAGTGGTGTGGCGTACCGCAAAACGGGACTCCATAGGATACTGTTCATCTCCACGGTCGACCTCCTCCAGCCTCCACGGGCTACTGTTCATCCACCGTCGACCTCCTACAGCCTCCACCTGCGACTGTTCATCCACGGGCTCCTGTTCATCCAGCCTCCCCACGGGGTCCTGTTCAACCACCCCTCCATGAGCTACTATTCATCCAGCCCTCCATCGGCTACTATTCAACCAGCCCTCCACGGGGTCATCATGTTCATCCAGCCCTCCACGGGGTCCTGTTCATCCACCCCTCCATCGGCTCGATCGATCGGGGTCCTGTTCATCTAGCGGCAACGGCCTCTACTACCACGGGGTCCTGTTCATCCAACCCCCCACCGGGAACTGTTCAGCCAACCCCCCCGGGGGGGGGGGGGGGGGGGGGGGGGGGGGAGAGGCAACATCGATCGTCTTTAGTTAGCAGCAGTAGCGAAGGAATCAGTCGGGTTCAGTTAACAGCAAGGGATCGATCGATCGCTCGGGTTCAGTAACGCGTAGCCTGCAGTGCAATCGCTGGGGTTCAGTTAGAGCCCAACGCCTCGCTCGGGTTCAGTTAGAGCGCAACACCTCGCACACATGCGCGTACATACAAGAGAAACGCGCATCGCTTGGCCCCCGACCACCCACCATAATCGGGAACTCCCCCGATATTTTCCTTGCCTTCGCTTCTTCCATGATTTTTTCCGTCATGGACGGCCCAAAGAATGTCATGCAGCTGCGTCTCCGGCCCGCCCAGGACGAAAAGCGCATTTTCTGTCATGATTTTTTGTAATAGAAGTAGGAGCCCACCACATCTATGATGATACTGGGTTTTGTCACAATTATCATCATAGAAGTGTCATAAGCATGACAGAATTTTTTTTCGTTCGGCCCAAAATGTCACGGATGTGTCTTTTTTTTGTAGTGCTAGCAAAAGGACTTAGGTGTGGAGCCATCACAACTAGGTTAGCTTGAAGGGGTTAAATGGGACAAAGGACAGATGGAGTTTACCCAGGTTCGGCCCCTCTCAATGAGGTAAAAGTCTACTCCTGCTTTAGGTTGTATTGCTTGGGTTTCGATTACCAGGGAGCGAATACGCTTGGCCTAGTTCTCGATGAGTTGTTTCTTGAGTTAACCCACCGCCGGATCACCCCTTTATATACACATGTTGATGCCCGACGGCTTACAGAGTCCCGGCCGGCTCATACACAACGTGTCCGGCTCGGTAACTAACTAAGCTTGCCTTACAATACAAGTTTAACATATGGCGGCTCACACCCGTGGGCCTCAACGTCCCCGGGTCTTGGTCCTTCAATAAACTTGCTCTATGAACCGCCATCTTCATGTCTCTTGGGCCTCTTCATCTTAAGCCGCCAGTGGCATGACCCAGCCCCTCCTGGGCGGGTCATACCCAGTAGTTATATCCCCAACACCACCCAAAAAAACTATCCCACCCAAGAGGTGCTAATTGGAGCTAGTTCTCCTAGTGCATTTATTGTCAACCTGGCACTGTCATCGAAACACCTCTTTGGCTAGAGTTAGTTCAGGGTTAATCATGGGCTAGAAACTAAGTCTAACCTCTAGCTAAGTTAGAATATCCAAACAGTGCCATAGAAGCAGTCTGATGTAACCAACAGGTGGCATCAGAACAACATCATTATCATAAATATAGCATGCAAGAAGTAAAATAGTAGGCAGTGATATCTAGGATGTACACTAATACTTAGGACAAAACAAAAGCATTGTAACTATATGTGCACCGGTTTGTAATTTAGCACATGTAACCTGTTCACTGCCACATGTATGGCCCTACAGGTGCAAGCAGAATAATGCGTCTCATGAAAAATTGAATGATGCTCTGAAGAAATTCGAAGGTGCGGTGCTTATGCTAAGAAAGTGAACCTAGGCGCCGGACGTTGGATAATAGTACCTGATTCTCGGTGGCTTATGGGCATCTTTGTCATACGTGAAAGCTAAGGATCGTTGATGGTGCTCGTGTTGCGATTGAGTTTGGACCAGCTATGGCCGTTGCTGAAGCGGCTCTGGTGCTTCGGTTGCGGCGCTTGTCGACATAAAAGAAAGCTGATCTGTGGTAAGTGAACAGTTCCACAATAAAGAAGAGAACTAAATGAAGGAGTACAAATTGAAATAACCTGATGAGGCTGCGGCATCAGTAAATCAGGGCTGGTGGAGTTGAATATGGAGTCCGTGGAGCGGATCCGGTCCAGTGGACGAAGGTGTCGGCGAAGCACATCCGACGCGGTGTACAATGCTTTCGGTGAGGCGGATCTGTTGCAGTGGATGAGGGCTTGTATAAAGGGCCAGCAATGTGGCGGACGAGGGAGTCGGTGAAGGGCCTACACTTTGGTGGAAGAGGGCGCTGGTGAAGCAGATCCGGTGTGGTGGACCATGATGGCGGTCAAGGAGATCTGGAGCGGTGGACAAGCCAGTCGCTGAAGTGGCTCCAGTGAAGTGGTGAGTTGGTTGTTGGGGGTTCGAAGGTGCGGAAGGTAGATTCGGCGGGGTGTGCGGTCCAGCGCTGCGGCGGAGGACTAGATTCAGCGGCTTGGCGGGGTTGGGGGAGAGGAGGCGGGGAAGGGAAGGGGAGGGGCTCTGGGGAAGAATGTTGGGGGCAAAGAGGGGTAAACAATGGAGTTACCAAAGCAACCCTTTTTCGTTCTTGTGGCAGGGGTAAAATAGGAATATCGCAGGGCTAAACTTTCGGGCGCGAGATATTTCGATGTGAGAGGGAAGTTTGAAAGCTTTTGGCGGCTGAAATTAAGTGTTCTGCTCTTGTACGGACAACTACGATATCATGGCCAAGAATTTATTTGTTGTGCACGCAAAAAAAAGGTGCAAGTTTCGAAAATCAATGTCTCCAACTCAAAACTTAGATTGTACATTCAATTCAAATATGGATCATTGAGCTAGTGGAAGCAAATACCATCATATGCTCCAATTCAAATGAAAAATGTGTTTGTCCTAAATATGATGACAAAAACAAAAATGTGTATGTGTATGAATAAAGTGGATGATTATAAGGTTTGAACATTACCGTATGTGTATATCTCTAGTTTTGATATATGAATTTGAAATCACAAAATCTCAGCTTAAAAAACGTACCACCATTTAAATGAATTACAAAAGCTAATAATGGAGTCGAATTCCAAAATTCCAATCTTAGGTTTGTAATTCTAGTACTTCAAAGTATATCATGCATGTTCAAAAGTATCGTTATCTCATAGTCCAAATTGTGAAACAAATTGATCAACCATGAGTGCACGCACTATTGACCATATATATCTCAATTACGCTCAAGTCTCTCAAATATAGACACCTCACTCTTCATCTGAAGCCCACCACCCCGTGACTACTCCCCCCACAAGCCTTTCTCACCCCCGGACACGAACACGGGAGCACATTAACCCCCTCCCTCTTCTAAGTCCGGACCCCAATATAGGTCTCTATCACTTTGTCTCTCGGGCATTCACACATCTCATCTCGCACTCTCTAGGTCTCCCGGCATCTCCCTTTCCCAAGCACACGCACTATATAGCAGTGTATCTTTCCCATACAAACAAAATGTTGCCCCAAACATCTTTCTCCCTAGTTATGTGGTTCTCGCACACTCTCCACCGTCTCTCTATCACCCTCTCGCATTAATTGATACACACCTCACTCACCACCCCCACTACAAACAAGCACCCTTTGTCTCCTTGTGCACCACTCTCCTCTTTCTATCTCTCCCACATGCGGACCCGACCCAGCTCCTTCCCTATATAAATATATGTCCTGACTCTTTCCATAGCTCCCTAGCGTATCATCGTTCTCAATATTGCACATTGTTCTCTACACCATCTATTCTAGATCTCTCATGAAGTCTCTGTAACGCACACGATGACTCGATTTTCTTGCGTCTCCGTACATAGGCCACCTTCGAACAACATCAACCTTGTCTCCCTATCTATACGCCACTTACGCACACAAACAAGCCCTCTCTACCCCTCTCTTCCTCTCTCTCTACCTCACTCGCTCTCTCTCTCTCTCGCTCTCACACCCCTCTCCCACACACACGCGATGTCTCTTCCAAATAGTCTGCTCCCCGCCCGCACCCATGCTATCCTGCTACTACACATGCCTTTCTCTCTCTTGGACACACATGTCACACCATTCCCCCTTCCCTACTAGGTTTACATCATTAGTGGTCTCTCTTCTCCACATACACACACTCCCTCTCTGACACACACACGCACGCACAAACACACACACACACACGCACAACATCCATCTATCTGGATCCTTCTTTTAAGACACACACCCTTTCCTATTCTCTCCAACTCACATGCACACCAAAATTCTCCGTCTCTCTAACTCACACATCTCTCCCCATGTCCGCATGTGTATCTCACACACTCACTCTCTGATTATGTCTATGTGTATCCACGTTACACAACACAAAGCCCCATGCACATGTCTCTCTCTATCCTCCACACACATAGACATACAAATAATCTCTTATCATTGACTCAGTCTCTGCATATCACACACACGCGCTATCTCTCTCTCTCTCTCTCTCTCTCGCACACACGCTCAACCAAGGTTTTCTCGTGAATAACTTATTATCTATTCATCAACAGTCGTGGCAGTACGACGAACATGAATGTGAAAAAGAATAAATATACATGTCCGTAGACCACCTAGTATGACTACTAGGACAAGAGCGAGCCGAAAGCGCGCCGCCGTCACCCCCTCCTTATTGGCGACGGGAAAACCTTTGTTTTACACAGTCGGGAAGTCATCGTACTAAGGCCCCACATGCTCATCCGTTGAATAGAACATAGATCCAAGTTTATGCAAACAAGTATCGATAATACATTTGTATCTCCATACTTATATCTCCACTCTTATAAAAAACTGAGTTGGTGACAATGGTGTGCCAGCAATCTTGCAATGTAGACCGTCTGATTTATATCTGACGGATAGAAAGAAAACTATGGCAATTTTGCAAAAGGATGCCCGCAACTCTCTCGTTCATCCTTATCCCCCACAACTTCATTGTTGAGTAATTAAAAAAGGAAGCCTCTGGAACAATCTGGCATGGTGGCCGCTGTCTGCATCATCCATCCCCATGCCTTTGCTAAGTCCGACAACCAATCAGCACCGCACCCCACTCCTCCTCACCTTATCTCTCATATTTCTCCATATATCATTTTTTTGATGAAATTCTTGAGATATCATTAGTTTTTACAAATGGGATTACTCCTGCATGGGTCAATCACAACAGGCGTTTTGTAAAAAAATGCATCTTGGTGTTCTGTGCAACGCACGCGCATCTTCTAGTTATGCCATGAAGTTCTAGTTCCTCTTGGTCAATGTGTAAATCTCTATATGTACCGTATTTCATGGACGAAGGGAGTAGGTTGAGCACTTGAGCGTGAGCGTGTGTGTTGCATCATGTGCTGTGTGCCGCATGGATGCGTGAGTGTTGCGTGCGTGCATGTGTACATGTGAGTGTTGCATGCATGCATGCATGCATGCATGCATGCATGAGGCTTCTACTCCCTCCCATTGACATGTTCAAATTTCAAGCTTCACTAAAACATTGCATGCTAGAATTAAGAGAAAACTCACCAATGCATGTAAAATTTTTGGTCTTTTGTTCTTCACGCATGCATTCCAATTAATACATTCGTAAACACAATTTTCTTGAGGAAAACGAGCCCATTATTGAGTACTTTCGAAAAAACTTCTTCGGTACTCATCATTTACTACTACCTTGGTTGATGATTTTTTTTTATTAACCTGTATATAAACCTCCATCCTAGTTTATTGGTCCCCTTCGTATTTAGTGTAAAATTTTGACCATAAATTTAACTAACAAAGTGTCAATGCATGTGATAAAAAACTATACCATTAAAAACTATGTTCAAATACGAATCCAGTGATATGATTTTTGGTGACATGAATTAACATTTTATTAGTTAGATAGATGGTCAAAGTTTGACACAAAATACTAGTAGTGCTCTGCTACTTCTTGAGCTTGCGTTAATTTTTGCCTTGAAGAGGAAAGGGTGATGCCATGCACCTGCACAAACTAATAAACACTTGCACTCAATGCGAAAAAGGGGTTGTCAATCCCTTCACGGTCTCGAACAAAAGTGAGATCTAATAGAGATAGGTATACAAGATAAATATAAAGGCAAACTAAAGTAAATATAAATAAATTACAGCGAGGTATTTTTGGGTTTTTTGGTTTATAGATCTGAAAATATATGATGGAAAATAGACCCGGGGGCCATAGGTTTCACTAGAGGCTTCTCTCTTGAAAGAAAACATACGGTGGGTAAACAAAGTACTGTCGAGAAATTGATAGAAAAGCCAAAGTTATGACGATATCCAAGGCAATGATTATGAATATAGGCATCACATCCGTGTCAAGTAGACCAACTCCTGCCTACATCTACTACTATTACTCCACACATCGACCGCTATCCAGCATGTATCTAGAGTATTAAGTTCATTAGAACGGAGTAACGCCTTAAGTAAGATGCCATGATTTAGAGGGATAAACTCAAGCAATGTGATGAAAACCCCATCTTTTTATGCTTGATGGCAACAATACAATACGTGCCTCGCTACCCCTACTATGTCACTGGGTGAGGACACCGCAAGATTGAACCCAAAACTAAGCACCCCTCCCATTGCAAGAAATACCAATCTAGTAGGCCAAACCAAACCGATAATTCGAAGAGAAATACAAAGATATTTAATCATGAATAAAAGAGTTCAGAAAAGACTCAAATAATATTCATAGATAATCTGATCATAAATCCACAATTCATCGAATCTCGACAAACAGACCACAAAAGAATATTACATCGGATAGAACTCCAAGAACATCAAGGAGAACATTGTATTGAAGATCAAAGACAGAAGAAGCCATCTAGCTACTAGCTATGGACCCGTAGGTCTATGGTAAACTACTCACGCTTCATCAGAAGGGCAATAAGGTTGATGTAGATGCCCTTCGTGATCAAATCCCCCTTCGGTAGGGTGCCGAAAAAGGCCCAAGATGGGATCTCATGGGAACAGAGGCTTGCGGCGGTGAAAAAGTATTTTGGTGGATGCTTCTATTGGTATGGAAATATTTGGGAATTTATAGCACAAGAATTAGGGTTGGAGGACTCCCAAGGGGCCCACAAGCCCTCAGAGCGCCCCCTGGGGCGCGCCTAGGAGGCTTGTGGCCTCCTCGGGAAGCTTCTACCCCCCTCTCCAAGCTCCATGGATGTCTTCTGCTCCAAGAAAAATCATCGTAAAGTTTTATTCCGTTTGGACTCCGTTTGCTATTCCTTTTCTGTAAAACTCAAAAACAAGGAAAAAACAAAAACTGGCACTAGCCTCTAGGTTAATAGGTTAGTCCCAAAAATAATATAAAATGGCATATTAATGCATATAAAACATCCAAAACAGATAATATAATAGCATTCAACACTTGCACTTAACGCAAAAACTAATAGACACTTGCACTCAACGCGAAATAGGGGATGGCAATCCCTTCACGGTCTCGAATAAAAGTGATATCTAATAGAGATATGTATAAAAGATAAATAAAAAGGCAAACTAAAGTAAATATAAATAAATTGCAGCGAGGTATTTTTGGGTTTTTTGGTTTATAGATCTAAACATATATGATGGAAAATAGACCCGCGGGCCGTAGGGTTCACTAGAGGCTTCTCTCTTGAAAGAAAACATACGGTGGGTAAACAAATTACTGTCAAGCAATTGATAGAAAAGTGCAAAGTTATAACGATATCCAAGGCAATGATTATGAATATAGGCATCACGTCCGTGTCAAGTAGACCGACTCCTGCCTGCTCACCGTAGAGAACCGTATTGCACCCTGCTGACCGGCCACATAGTCTACGTGGCACTTTGTTGACTGGTTAAATTGCCACCTGGTTTCTGGGTCCCACCTGTCAGCTGGCAGAGCAAAGACGACAGGAGTCCAACCCTTGCTCCTGAACCACCCTAGCTATGTATGTGAGTTAATGCATGTGTACTCGCTCGGTCCATGAAAAATTGTACATCTAGCATTAGAAAATTTTCCAACAAAGAGTGTACATCTACACTTCCGGTGTACTTAGCCTATAATCTAATCGGTATTGCTTGAATAATGCAGCAACTTGTGCTCTAGCTATAGGCTGCATGTCTATCCTTAATTACAGCATGCAACAACCTTCCTTTAATCTTCTTCTCTTGGTCAATGGTCGCATGCACACATAAGTCTGCTACTTTTGGGTGTTAATCTCTACCCTTATAAAAAAAACTGAGTTGGTGATGATGGTGTGCCTGTCATCTTGCAATATAGACCGTCCGATCTATATCTGACGGATATAAAGCAAACTATGGCAATTTTGCAAAAGGATACCCGCACCTCTCTTGTTCATCCTTATCTCCCACAACTTCATTGTTGAGTAATTAAAAAAGGAAGCCTCTGGAACAATCTGGCATGGTGGCCGCTGCTGGCGTCGTCCATCCCCATGCCCCGCAAAGTCTGATCACCAATCACCACCGCGCCCCACTCCTCCTCACCTAATCTCTCATCTTTCTCGAGATATCATTTCTTCGATGAAATTCTCGAGATTCCATTTTCGATGAAATTCTTGAGATATCATTAGTTTTTACACATGGGATTACTCCTGCATGGGTCAATCACAATAGGTGCTTTGTAAAAAAATGCATCTTGATGTTCCGTGCAATGCACGGGCATCTTGCTAGTATTCCTATAGAAGACTTAGTTGGTGATGATGGTGTGTCTGCCATCCGTCATTTCTGACCATTAGATCTACGTCTAACGATTGTGAGGTAAGTTGTTGCATTTTCACAACAATTTCCCACTTCTCTACCCCAATTTGCAGAAAACCCCTTAGTATCTTAAAACCAACCACATCCCTCCCTCACCTCATCAAAACATCCCAAGGAATATATTCTGACTGAAACATAATGTATTTTTAGTGACATATGTATATGAAAATTAGAGTGTTTTCTATCAAGTTTGTGAATAAGTATTATTCTACTTATGATCCGTTGCAACGCACGTGCACATTGATAGTATTTCCAACCATGCAAAAAAATCGCTAGTATTTCCATAGTTTCGTGTTTTCCATCAAGATATTAGTCACTCATGGTCGATACTTAGTTTGGATTACATACACATAGGCATTATGTAATTAGCCGTGCTTATTGGCTTCCAAAGCTTAACTTCCACTCCTACTTAAAGTATGTACAGTATTTAACAAAAAACTACCACTTTCAACCAGCCCTAGGAAGAAACTACTTTAACAAAAATAGCAAAAGAATACCCATAATTTCTTAATCCGCGCAAAAACTACTACCTAGTGCCGATTAGGCTCGTTTAAACCCGTTTATGATAGGGTTGGACCACATGTCCGTGCTGACGAGGCACCTTAAACCAACACCGTCTTTTTGATCGTTGTGTTGACCGTTAAGACACGAGGGACCCACATCTGAGCATCTATCCTCTTCTTCCTCCGCCAATCATTATTTTTCCTGAACATTACTCCAAACAGTTCGTATGCATGTTCGTCGGTGGCGTCGGTGATGAGCGAGCTGGCCGCCGCTCCGCCGGACTGGCCGTATGCCGCGCTGGCCTCTGCACGGGTTGGCTGGCTGGCCCGAGCGTGGCTCATGCGCGAGCAAGCCACCGCGCTGGCCTTTGCTCGAGCCACATGGCTGGCCTTAGCGCGGCGCGCGCGAGCAAGCGGCCGCACCGCCGTGCCAACCTATCTAGTAAACCTTGCAGACAAGCATCTAGATGCATCCAGCAGGGTGTGTGCTAGCTTGGCTAGCTAGCAGCCGCGAGCGCTGCATGGAGCTGGCATCCGGGCTACCGCAAGATGGGCTCCACGCCGCCGGCGCTTTTGACCGCGCCTTCTACCGGCGGCGGTAGCTGCATCCAATGGCCAAGGATGACTAGGTGGATGGGCCGGATGTAGGAGGTCACTCAGGGCTTTTTGTCCAGACTGACATGTAGGTCCCACAAGTCATAACGCCTAACTTGCCGGTCAAATAGACGGCGTTGACGTAAGGGGCAACATGGGTTGAAACGTGCCTATAACGGCACTTGGTAGTTTATTACGACGGATTAAGAAAATTTCGGTATGTCTTTGCTAATTTTTGTAGAGTAGTGATTTCTTGGTAGGGCTGGTTGGAAAGTGCTAGTTTCTTGGTAGTGGTTTCTTGTAAGGAACGATGTACTAGTGACAAAAGGTGACTCTAGGTTGCGTTGTACTACTAGTTGTCGCGGGAGTGTATAGCTCATTTTGTGGGTTCGATCCCGGCCAAACGCATGGCGGCCATTTTTTAAATATTAACCTCGCTGCGAGCCAATATTGTACACTGGTAGCTTGACTTTTGAAGTCGAACACATGTGTCGCACCACAATCTCGGTGCACTGGATAGCCCAGCCACGTGAACAGGTTTTCCCTCCCATCATCTCGTGGCTCGCGTACTAGAGTAGTACTAGTACTCCTATATATCAATTTACATCGTGCAACGTTTCTCGCCTGCGTGCTCGCCCTAGCCGCACCTCGCTTGCTGCTTCCTCATCAGCTACCATCTTTACACTAGCGCCTCCCAATTAAGCCCGAGGAGCAGGAAAAGCCTGGCACGGCATTGGGAACTATGCAATATGGCTCTGTACGTACTCTGTAGCTTGTGGCGGTGCACGCATGGACTTCGCTCCATTATCGGCTCTAAACTCTATAAAAAAAATCCACTTGAGGCGTTTTTTTGTTTTGAAACAGAGGCAAAAGCTTTGCCTCATCTCATTAATATAAAGAAGGATGGACCGACAAACAAAGTTCGACGAGATCCATTACACCTCCACAAATGGAAGCGAAAAGCCTAGTCTCGTTGCATCAAAGAACTCAAATGTTCTGCTCCCGCAGTAACCGTCGCTGATAAACAGGCTGCTAGTGTGTGCGTGAGAGGAGCAACTGAGTAGGCCAGCTACACGCTTGAATAGAGCACGGAGAGTATGTAGGTGTACTTTCCCTGTATCGATAGTACAACAATGGTTCTAGAGAATAGTAGTACCATCCACTTGCAACTGTAGCACCTCGGCCTTGAGATTCAAGAGTTCAAAACTGGTGCACTATAGAAGTACAGTACATCGCACTACTAGCTGAGAAAGTACTACTGCTATAGTACTATGTAGTAAATAATAGCCGCACCATCGCACTACCACTATGCGTGCCCGCATAACTTCCTTAACGAAGGGACAAGGCCCTGCGATTATGCTCTTATCTCCTCCTCGCCAGTTCCCCTCCCCCCCAAGAGACCAAGGTAGTTCGTCGCTGTTGCCATGGATCCGCCAGCCGGTTCTCCTCCTCGTCATGGCTGGGAGACCTTGGATGACGATCCTGTGGGAGAAATCGCACGCCGCTCCGACGTCCTCACCGCCGCAAGACTCGGTGGTTCCTGCACCAACTATTTTAAGATGGTGCGTAAACAGGCTTGGGAAAAGGCCATGCTTGTTTGTCTTCCATGCATTCTCGATACAGTCCACCGCTACCTGGCCATGGTTGCACGTTGACTCTGCTAGAGTTGCCGATGTTGAGAGGGAGTCGGATTTTGTCCGATGATTAGGTCAGTCATGGAGTTTGATCATGTAGCGTATATTCTAAATATAGTACTTAGTTATTCCATCCCATACTTTCCCAGTTTCCCACCGTCTTATATATAAGTCTGGGTTGGTGCCAACGGAGATTGGCTTGCATACCTTCGGCCGGATACCACCATCATTTTGCACAACACCCATAGCAGTGCGGCCGTTCCCGTAGACCCCTTCTCCACCATTGGGATCGACCTTCCAGACTGGTTGGGCTTGAATACGTATGATGATGCCTACATGAGATTGAAGAAGATAGAAATTGTGGACCCGCCGACAAAGCGACGCAGCTACGACGATTACTATCTCATCGCGGTGTTCGACATAAGGATTGCCATCAATACAAATGGCCATAATGGCAGAGGCTGGCACATGTTGGCCGCGACCGATTTGTACCCCTACACATTCAAGGACGCCATGTGCCATGTAGGCCGCATCTTCGTGGTGACAAGCCAGGGGACTTGTTTCATCTGGTTGCCATCCTACGGTACGGGAAATTACAAACGGAATGCACAAACCATCATTTGCATCCCTAACGGTACTCCATTATTTTGAAGGGACCAGTCATCCCACGATCAAAATAAGATCGCTGATCCTGGATGTGCATTTACATCCGTGATTCGGTCTAACCTGGAACCTTGTAGCTGAGTTTGGCATATTGGGGTCAACTATCTTAGTAGTCGTTACCCATGGTACCACTGATGTGCGACATTGTCACATGATCTACCATGATCAGACCGTCACCATCTACCCAGGTATTCCATTTTCTCATTGCTGTGTGTTAGAGTAGTAGTACTTGTTAGTTCTTTTCTTTTCTTGACTGGGACATGTTTAATAGTACTAGTACTACAATTTAGTATTAGATTTTTTCACCCTCTCGCCTTCTCTTTCATTGTAGTAGTAAGGAGTACTTACTAGTACTAGTGCTTTTTACCTTGGAGGACGCATATATCTAGCTAGGCCCTTGAAGACTTGAACCCACTAGCTCCCACCATTTTTGTTTTTCCATGTCTTACTATCTCATCCATGTAGACAAGAGTGGCTATATATAATAAGCCGATTATTTTACTTCCTCTATACTGGAGTAGTACTACTTGCTGCACAATATTACTGACCACCATATTTGAGCACAACATTATCATGCATGGACCTTGACCATGTACATCACCATGTGTCCAGATCTGAGATGCCGCGTGTACCAGATGAATGGCACCGAGTTTGACCCCCGTGATGCTATGTGGGTGCCGAGGAACACTCTTTGAGAGTACTTGCTTTTCATTGGGGACAGCTACCCCATTGTGAAGTAGATGCCACCTTCCGTGCACGACACCGAAGGCCTGCCGTTCATGAAGCATGGTTGTGTCTTCAGTGCGCATCGCCGGATGAATGACATGCTGGGACACGCTATCTCTGATTTATGCCGCTTCATCTTGGATGAGTCTCCATCGTGTGGAACCGGACTAGAAAGCCGCGACAATGATTCCCATTGCCCACCGCTATCGATCGTGTCATCTATGAAGAACACCTGGAACTGGAACCTGGAGAAGGACCTGGAGCCCATCTATAACGTGTAAGTGGAGTATGGTAAATTGTGAATGGTAGTGTTGTAAATATATGTAGAGTAGTCATGCACAAATTTATCACATGAAGTGAGGATGAACTTGTGTGGCATGATGGCATTTATCCTTTAGAATTTATTGCTAGTAAATGTGTTATGTGTACGTGCAACCTGTGTGGCTGTTGCACAGGCTCCAACACGCTCTGTGAGAACAAAAGGTGGCACCACTTTGGCTATAGGTGACGTGGTGGCATCATATAGTAGCGATCGTTCGCTATAGTTGTAGTACTAGGACAACAACTCCTATAAACCTTGCGCTTGGCTCTTCGCCTCTTCGGGACGTTCAACAGTTCGTACTACTGTGAACCTTGCACTTGGCTCTTCGCCTCCTCAGAAGGTCCAACAATGTCAGTACAATATGCTTCTGGCAATCTGACACCGAATGAACTGCTGCACGTCCATCGCGAGGGCGAGGGAGAGGGAGAGGGTGCTGTAGTCAAAACCATGTCCTCGTCCTGCGAGCCACCGCGCGCGTGGGTGAGGGAGAGGGCGTAGGTGTACGTAGTAAGTAAGATTACCTCGTCCTTTGAGCCACTGCACATGGGCGAGGGAGAGGGCGTAGTAAGCAAGATTCTCCTCATTCGATGAGTTGATGGGACACATCAAAGTAGTACTCCATAATGCGTCCTTTCCGGTTAATATGGCTGAATTTGAAACGCGATAAATACACTAGCGGTCAACATATGTAACAATACGATCATTGGACTTCATAGTACTACACTCATTTCGGTCACTATATAGTTTTGCGGTGATTATAGGGTCACTAGCTCACCGTAGAGAACCATATTGCACCGTGCTGACTGGCCACATAGTCGACGTGGCACTTTGTTGACTGGTTAAATTGCCACCTGGTTTCTGGGTCCCACCTATCAGCTGGCAGAGCAAAGACGACGGGAGTCCAACCCTTGCGCGTGAACCACCCTAGCTGTGTATGTGAGTGCGTGCATGTGTACTCCCTCGGTCCATGAAAAATTGTACATCTAGCATTAGAAAATTTTCCAACAAAGAGTGTACATCTACACTTCCAATGCACTTAGCCTATAATCTAATCGGTATTGCTTGACTAATGCAGTAACTTGTGCTCTAGCTATAGGCTGCATGTCTATCCTTAATTACAGCATGCAACAACCTTCATTTAATCTTCTTCTCTTGGTCAATGGTCGCATGCACACATAAGTCTGCTACTTTTGGGTGTTAATCTCTACTCTTATAAAAAACTGAGTTGGTGATGATGGTGTGCCTGTCATTTTGCAACATAGACCGTCCGATCTATATCTGACAGATAGAAAGCAAATTATGGCAATTTTGCAAAAGGATACCCGCACCTCTCTCGTTCATCCTTATCACCCACAACTTCATCGTTGAGTAATTAAAAAAGGAAGCCTCTGGAAAAATCTGCCATGGTGGCCGTTGCCGGCATTGTCCATCCCCATGCCTCCGCTAAGTCCGACAACCAATAAGCACCGCGCCCCACTCCTCCTCACCTTATCTCTCATATTTCTCGAGATATCATTTTTTCGATGAAATTCTCGAGATATCATTAGTTTTTACACATGGGATTACTCCTGCATGGGTCAATCACAACAGGTGTTTTGTAAAAAAATGCATCTTGGTGTTTCGTGCAATGCATGGGCATCTTGCTAGTTATGCCATGAAGTTCTAGTTCCTCTTGGTCAATGTGTAAATATCTATATGTACAGTCTTTCACGGACGGAGGGAGTAGGTTAAGCACTTGAGCGTGAGCGTGTGTGTTGTGTCATGTGCCGTGTGCCGCATGGATGTGTGAGTGTTGTGTGTGTGCATGTGTACGTGTGACTGTTGCATGCATGCATGCATGCATGCATGCATGAGGCTTCTACTCCCTCCCATTGACATGTACAAATTTCAAGCTTCATTAAAACGTTGCATGCAAGAATTAAGAGAAAACTCACCAATGCGTGTAAAAGTTCTGGTCTTTTGTTCTTCACGCATGCATTCCAATTAATACATTCGTAAACACAATTTTCTTGAGGAAAATGAGCCCATTATTGAGTACTTTTGAAACAATTCTTCGGGCACTGATCATTTACTACTACCTTGGTTGATGATTTTTTTATTAACCTGTATATAAACCTCCGTCCTGGTTTATTGGCCCCCTTCGTATTTAGTGTAAAATTTTGACTGTAAATTTAACAAACAAAGTGTCAATGCATGTTATAAAAAACTATACCATTAAATACTATGTTCAAATACGAATCCAGTGATATGATTTTTGGTGACATGAATTAACATTTTATTAGTTAAATAGATGGTCAAAGTTTGACACAAAATACTAGTAGTACTTTGCTACTTCTTGAGCTTGCGTTGATTTTTCCCTCAAAGAGGAAAGGGTGATGCAGCAAAGTAGAGATAAGTATTTCCCTCAGTTAAGAACCAAGGTATCAATCCAGTAGGAGGCACAAGCAAGTCCCCAATCTATGCACCTGCACAAACTAACAAACACTTGCACTCAACGCGAAAAAGTGGTTGTCAATCCCTTCACAGTCTCGGACAAGATCTAATAGAGATAGGTATAAAAGATAAATAAAAAGGCAAACTCAAGTAAATATAAATAAATTACAGTGAGGTATTTTTGGGTTTTTTGGTTTATAGATCTGAAAATATATGATGGAAAATAGACCCGGGGGCCATAGGTTTCACTAGAGGCTTCTCTCTTGAAAGAAAACATACAGTGGGTAAACAAATTATTGTCGAGCAATTGATAGAAAAGCACAAAGTTATGACGATATCCAAGGCAATGATTATGAATATAGGTATGATGTCCGTGTCAAGTAGACCGACTCCTGCCTACATCTACTACTATTACTCCACACATCGATCGCTATCCAGCATGCATCTAGAGTATTAAGTTCATAAGAACGGAGTAACGCCTTAAGTAAGATGACATGATGTAGAGGGATCAACTCAAGCAATATGATGAAAATCCCATCTTTTTACCCTTGATGGCAACAATACAATACGTGCCTCGCTACCCCTACTATGTCACTGGGTGAGGACACCGCAAGATTGGACCCAACACTAAGCACCCCTCCCATTGCAAGAAATACCAATCTAGTAGGCCAAACCAAACCGATAATTCAAAGAGAAATACAAAGATATTTAATCATGCATAAAAGAGTTCAGAAAGGACTCAAATAATATTCATACATAATCTGATCATAAATCCATAATTCATCGGATCTCGACAAACACACCACAAAAGAATATTACATCAGATAGAACTCCAAGAACATCGAGGAGAACATTGTATTGAAGATCAAAGAGAGAGAAGAAGCCATCTGGCTACTAGCTATGGACCCATAGGTCTGTGGTAAACTACTCACGCTTCATCGGAAGGGCAATAAGGTTGATGTAGATGCCCTTCGTGATCAAATCCCCCTCCGGTAGGGTGCCAAAAAAGGCCCCAAGATGGGATCTCACGGAATAGAGGCTTGTGGAGGCAAAAAAGTATTTTGGTGGACACTTCTGTTGGTTTGGGAATATTTGGGAATTTATAGTGCAAGAATTAGGGTTGGAGGACTCCATAGGGGCCCACAAGCCCTCAGGGCGCCCCCCTAGCGATCGCCTAGGAGGCTTGTGGCCTCCTCGGGAATCTTCTGCCCCCCTCTCCAAGCTCCGTGGATGTCTTCTGGTCCAAGAAAAATCCTCGTAAAGTTTTATTCCGTTTGGACTCCGTTTGATATTCCTTTTCTGTAGTACTCAAAAACAAGGGAAAAAACAGAAACTGGCACTGGGCTCTAGGTTAATAGGTTAGTCCCAAAAATAATATAAATAGCATATTATTGCATATAAAACATCCAAAATAGATAATATAATAGCATGGAACAATAAAAAATTATAGATACGTTGGAGACGTATCAAGCATCCCGAAGCTCAATTCCTGCTCGTCCTCGAGTAGGTAAATGATAAAAACATAATTTTTGATGTGGAATGCTACCTAACATATTTATCCATGTAATGTTCTTTATTGTGGCACGAGTATTCAGATCCATAGGGTTCAAAACAAAGTTTAATATTGACATAAAAACAATAATACTTCAAGCATACTAATAAAGCAATCGTTTCTTCTCAAAATAACATGGCAAAAGAAAGTTATCCCTACAAAATGTATAGTCTGGCTATGCACCATCTTCATCACACAAAGTATTTCATCATGCACAACCCCGATGACAAGCCAAGCAATTGTTTCGTACTTTTGGTGTTCTCAAACTTTTTCAACTTTCACACAATACATGAGCGTGAGCCATGGATATAGCACAATAGGTGGAATAGAATATGGTGGTTGTGGAGAAGACAAAAAGAAGGAGAAAGTCTCACATCAACTAGGCATATTAACGGGCTATGGAGATGCCCATCAGTAGATATCAATGTGAGTGAGTAGGGATTGCCATGCAACGGATGCACTAGAGCTATAAGTGTATGAAAGCTCAAAAAGAAACTTAGTGGGTGTGCATCCAACTTGCTTGCTCACAAAGACCTAGGGAAATTTGAGGAAGCCCATCATTGGAATTTGGAATATACAAACCATGTTCTATAATGAAAAATTCCCACTAGTATATGAAAGTGCCAACATAGGAGACTCTCTATCATGAAGATCATGGTGCTACTTTGAAGCACAAGTGTGGAAAAGGGTGGCAACATTGTCCCTTCTCTCTTTTTCCCTCATTTTTTGTTTTGGCTTCTTTGGCCTCTTTTATTTTATTTGGGCTTCTTTGGCCTCTTTTCTTTTTTTATAAAGTCCGGAGACTCGTCCCAACTTGTGAGTGAATTGTAGCTTCCATCATCCTTTCCTCACATGGGACAATGCTCTAATAATGATGACCATCACACTTTTATTTACTTACAACTCAAGAATTAGAACTCGATGCTAGAACAAAATATGACTCTATATGAATGCCTCCAGCAGTGTACCGGGGTGTTCAATGATCAAGAATGACATGTACAAAAAATTGGAACGGTGGCCTTGCCACAAATACTATGCCAACTACATGATCATGCAAAGCAATATGACAATGATGGTATGTGTCATAATAAAACAGAATGGTGGAAGTTGCATGGAAATATATCTCTGAATGGCTATGGAAATGCCATAATAGGTAGGTATCACTACAAAAAAAAGACACATCCATGACATTTTGGGCCGAACGAATTTTTTTTATGTCATGCTTATGACACTTCTATGACGATAATTGTGACCAAACCCGGTATCATCATAGATGTGGTGGTCTCCTACTTCTATGACAAAAAATCATGACAGAAAATGGACTTTTCATCCTGGGCGGGCCGGAGACGTAGCTGCATGACATTCTTTGGGCCGTCCATGACGGAAAAAACCGTGGTAGAAGCGAGGGCGAGGAAAATATCGGGGGAGTTCCCGGTTATGGTGGGTGGTCAGGAGCCGAGCGATGCGTGTTTCTCTCGTACGTACGCACGTGTGTGCGAGGCGTTGGGCTCTAACTGAACCCGAGCGATTGCACTAGCTACGTTGCTGAACCCGAGCGATCGATCCCTTGCTGTTAACTGAACCCGAGTGATTCCTTCGCTACTGCTGCTAACTGAAGCCGATCGTTGCTGCCTCTTGATGAACAGTGAGCATTGTTGGGGGTTTGGATGAACAGTTCCTGGTAGGGGGTTGGATGAACAGGACCCCGTGGTAGTAGAGGTCGTTGCCGCTGGATGAACAGGACCCCATCGATCGAGCCAGTTGAGGGGTGGATGAACATGACCCCGTGGAGGGCTGGATGAACAGGACCCCGTGGATGGCTGGATGAACAGGACTCCATGGAGGGCTGGTTGAACAGTAGCTAGTGGAGGGCTGGATGAACAGTAGCCCATGGAGGGGTGGTTGAACAGGACCCCGTGGAGAGGGCTAGTTGAACAGTAGCCAGTGGAGGAGCGTGCAGTGGAGGCTGGATGAACAGGAGCCCGTGGATGAACAGTCGCAGGTGGAGGCTGGAGGAGGTCGATGATGGATGAACAGTAGCCCGTGGAGGCAGTCGACGGTGGAGATGAACAGTATCCATTGGAGTCCCATTTTGCGGTACGCCACACCCCTCCCGATGAATAGGACCCCGTTTCGACCGTAGCTCTCCAACACAAGTTCATTTCCTCCGTTTTGCGGTACGCCACACCCCTCCCGATCAACAGGACCCCGTTTCAACCAAGAGAAGTCCGTTTCCTCTGTTTTGCGGTATGCCAGACCCCTCCCGATGAACAGGATCCCATTTCGACCTTGGCCGATCGAACACAAGGCCGTTTCCTCCGTTCAGCGGTATGCCAGGCCTCGTTTCCATCGGCTGTTCCGTCCAAGCTAGTTGGCTCCCGATGAACACGACGACGCATTCCATTCCGACCCAGCCGGTTGCCTCCCCATGAACACGACGACGGCGCAGCTTCTCCGTTCGGACCCAGCCATGTACATGAGCCCTGGCCGTACGTATGCGCGAGTAGGTGTTCGAGACCCCGCCTGTATGTAGGTACGTGGTCGTATTTACTTTCTTGCACCCTGGACGTTGTACGTACGTGTACATGCTACGTGCGCGCCTCTACTACGACACGTGCGCGCCTCTACTACGCCATGTGCGCGCCTCTACATCGACCAGTATGTACGTACATGTTCGCGACCAGAATGACAACGCTACGTACGCTTCGACTAGGTGGGTCCCGGCTGTCAGGCACTTCCTTGCGTGCAAAGATGTAGCTGGTGGGTCCCATCAGTCAGGGGGCGAATCATTTTTTTTGCCCGTAATATGGACGCACTTCCTTGCGTGTGAAGATATAGCTGGTGGGTCCCAGTAGTCAGGGGGGAAACTTTTTTTCGTGAAATACGGTGGCCCGTTAGGTGGGTCCCTGCTGTCAGGTGGAAGAATCATTGTTTTGCGCGTAATAAGGAGGCATTTCCTTGTGTGCAGCCGTGGACCCAGCTGTCAGCCTCTCCACATACAGTCCACGTCCGATGGATGTCGTTCCATGATCACGTTGACCACGCCGCACCGAGAGCACCAGGGCGGTGGACGACGGTGCGGCCTAGGAAGGGAACGACACGGAGCCGGGGAAGACGCTGCAGTGGAAGCCCACGCGGTGGGGAGTATGAGGGTTTACTGGTCCGGCTGTCGTCGCCGGAAAATAACAAGAGGTGTGGGTGAGTAGAGGAATGGCCTGGCCAGCAATGGAGCAGGGTGGGGCAGTGCGGTCTGTGCGGCTGCACAGCCGGCCATGGGAGGCGGGAGCAGGCGGTCCCACCAGCGCTGGTTTGGGCGGTTGGAGCAAGAAGACCAGAGGTTGAAGAAGCACTACGGCCGTTGGATGGACATCGTACGGTCTCTGCAGCTAGAATTGTTTATATTGACTAAGTTGACAAAGCCCTTGGTACGCGTCAACTTAGTAGGCCCACAGGTCAGCCTCCGAAACGGTGTGCCCCAGATGTCAGGGGGAGGAATCTTTTTTGGGCGGCTGAACCTAGAATATCCGAGATTGAAGAAGAAGCACGACATCCGGCCACTACTGCTAGAACCGTGTGATGACTATAAGTTGACAAAGCCTTGCATACGCGTCAACTTACTTTTTTTTTAGGGGACACGTCAACTTAGTAGGCCCACAAGTGTGTGGCAGAGAACTTATAGCCCATTTGCGATTTGTAAGAATGTACAGCCCATTTTTGAATTCTAATGCAATTTACTACAGCCCATTTATAGTTTGTTAAAAGTAGAGCCCATTTTCTAGCTATGACAACGATTAATAATTTCAACCAACCGTTCAAAACAGAATTCAATAAAATTTCCCACATTTTGATGGGATCCGAAATATTTTTATCCCAAAATTTCTAGTCAGATTAAATACAATTTCAATATAAATTTGTATTACGTAAAAATCCAACGAAACATTGCGCGCGCAACAATTAATGAAATTAAAATTTTCAAAATCCAAAAGTAATATTTTATAAACTAATTACGTGTTTGGTGCATTTTTTATAGTTACTGCCTAGTTTTTATAATTACATCCCATTTATTATTTCTTAAAGCCCATTTTCTTGTTAAGCCTAATGCATCCCTCCTGGGAAAGATTTGCAGCCCAGCGGGGCAGAGAATAACTAGTTGACCAGGATTGTGTACAACTGTCGGCCCAGTTGCATTGCTGATGTGAAAAAACGCCTGTGTAGTACAGTACAACCTTACATGGCTACTCAGCCCACATTCAGCGACGCCGGAAAGGCCCAAACAAGGCTTCTGTACAGCTTTTTGAAATCACTGAGCTCAATTAATAACTTAAGAAAAAAGTTAGAGTACAGTGAAACCTAATTAAAAGTTGTCATGAGCGAAGAAATAATTCAACGGGTCCCACTTGTGCGTGTGTGCATGTGTGCGTGTGTGTGTGTGTGTGTGTGTGTGTGTGTGTGTGTGCGTGTGTGTGTTTGTGTGTGTGTGCATGTGTGTGTGTGAGAGAGAGAGAGAGAAACCCATCGGTCGATGCTCGTAAATACATCTTTTAGCCATATGCATTGATGATGCTCAGTAAAAACTTATATAGTTGACACAATCATATAGAACATCATAGCACATTGAACTTGCATACAAAAATTTCACGCAAGCGGCACAATCAGGGTGGAAGTAGTGGATCGCTACGGGTAGGGCTATGTTGAAACCAACGAACTCGTACATAACGGTTCATCGTCTTTATCAATGACGGGGAAATATCTTGAATGCTGTGCAAAGAAAACAGACAGACAACACAATATATATGTTCTGCTAGAATATTAAGTTGACGTACAGCCCTTTCTAAAAAAAGTTTAGGTAAAAAAATAGAACTAGTCACAATCAAATGTACTGGCACATTAGTGCTTCACACCCATAGCTCAGATTTAACTAGCACAGTAACTGACAAGATTCAGTTGTTACCTCAATTTAGAGCACATCCAGGCAGCCAGCCCTGCCTCTTCTCCCAAAGAAGCAGTGGCCTCCGCCGCGCGATGGAGTAGGCCCTGTGCCATCCATCATTCCGAGCAACACGGGGAAAGTCTGATGTTGACTCCTGTAATGGACGTCGTCGACGGACCCAAGCACCAGCGGCGGCGGCAGGACTTCGATTGATGGATTGACCACTTCTTCGACATGCACGAACACTCGATATAGGTACATCCCTAACGTGGTCCGCGGCGGCCTTGGTGGTGATGAATAGTACAACCCCGCTTCCTGCACCGGTATCTCAACACCAATCACCTTCGATATGGTGGACAGCTGATACGTCTCCAATGTATCTATAATTTTTGATTGTTCCATGCTATTATATTATCTGTTTTGGATATTTAATGGGCTTTATTATGCACTTTTATATTATTTTTGGGACTAACCTACTAACCGAAGGTCCAGTGCAAATTGCTATTTTTTTGCCTATTTCAGTGTTTCGCAGAAAAGGAATATCAAACGGAATCCAAACGGAATGAAACCTTCGCGAGGATCATTTTTGGAACAAACTCAATCCAGGAGACTTGGAGTGGACGTCAAGGAAGCCACAGGGTGGCCACGAGGTAGGTAGGCGTGCCCCCACCCTCGTGGGCCTCTCGTAGCTCCATCGACCTACTTCTTTCACCTATATATACTCATATACCCTGAAAACATCCAGGAGCACCATGAAACCCTATTTCCACCGCCGCAACCTTCTGTACCCGTGAGATCCCATCTAGGGGCCTTTTTCGGCGCTCCGCCGGAGGGGGAATCGATCACGGAGGGCTTCTACATCAACACCATAGCCTCTCCGATGATGTGTGAGTAGTTTACCACAGACCTTCGGGTCCATAGTTATTAGCTAGATGGCTTCTTCTCTCTCTTTGGATCTCAATACAAAGTTCTCCTCGATTCTCTTGGAGATCTATTCGATGTAATACTTTTTGCGGTGTGTTTGTCGAGATCCGATGAATTGTGGGTTTATGATCAAGATTATCTATGAACAATATTTGATTCTTCTCTGAATTATTTTATGCATGATTTGATATCTTTGCAAGTCTCTTCGAATTATCAGTTTGGTTTGGCCTACTAGATTGATCTTTCTTGCAATGGGAGAAGTGCTTAGCTTTGGGTTCAATCTTGCGGTGTCCTTTCCCAGTGACAGCAGGGGCAGCAAGGCACGTATTGTATTGTCGCCATCGAGCATAAAAATATGGGGTTTATATCATATTGCTTGAGTTTATCCCTCTACATCATGTCATCTTACCTAATGCGTTACTCTGTTCTTATGAACTTAATACTCTAGATGCATGCTGGATAGCGGTCGATGTGTGGAGTAATAGTAGTAGATGCAGAATCGTTTCGGTCTACTTGTCACGGACATGATGCCTATGTTCATGATCATGCCTAGATATTCTCATAACTATGCGCTTTTCTATCAACTGCTCGATAGTAATTTGTTCAACCACTGTAGAATTTGCTATCTTGAGAGAAGCAAGTAGTGAAACCTATGGCCCCCGGGTCTATCTTCCGTCATATTAATCTCCCACCAACTAGCTATTTCTGTCGCCGTTTATTTTGCAATCTTTACTTTTCAATCTATACAACAAAAATACCAAAAATATTTATCTTATTATCTTTATCAGATCTCACTTTTGCAAGTGGCCGTGAAGGGATTGACAACCCCTTTATCGCGTTGGTTGCAAGGTTCTTGATTGTTTGTGCAGGTACTAGGGATTTGCGTGTAGTCTCCTACTGGATTGATACCTTGGTTCTCAAAAACTGAGGGAAATACTTACGCTACTTTGCTGCATCACCCTTTCCTCTTCAAGGGAAAACCAATGCATGCTCAAGAGGTAGCAACGGCTTCTTCATCCATGCCATAACTGTCAGAGCCCAGCTGTTTGGAGGAACAAACATACTTACGAGCTCACCTCCAAGGTTGTTGATAAGCTCATTCATGGACTCGCTGTTCCAAGCAAGTCGAGGCATGCCGTGGAAGGTAAGCTTTGTTAAAAACTCAAGCTCAGAGGGCACCGAGCCCCATCCTGGGTGCCACCGATCAAAGCTCACCAGCACGCCATTGTAGAACAAACGCCGGGAAGATTCGAACACACGACTGCAGTCAAAAGTTGTCCAGAACCTGACAAAGAAATCAGCCGGTGGCGGACAGACTTCGACGAGCAAGTCACTTATTTGGATGCCAGGCGCAATGCCAAGAGCTTTGACAAGGTCATCTGGTGAGACGGGAGGCCGGTCCCCGTTGATGGTTACCATCAGAACTTTGCCGGCAAACTGGTTGTCAAGCGCCGCCATGCCACTATTGAGCGACAACATGCAGCGCCCGAAGGCAGGACGGACCTCAGGATCTCTGGCTCAGAGATCCGGGTTGACCGGCGATATGATAGTGCGCTCGAGTACAGGGAGTACAGGAGGGGGATTTGGGGGAACTGGAGTAGGAATCAAGATTCCAGAGGTGGGGGAGGGGTGGGAGATTGGGGATGAAAAGGTAGCATGAATTTCGAACACGCACCAATATGCTCTCGGGGCGCAAGCGCACGAAAGCACCGGTGGCGCCCACATGTCGGCCTAAGAGTCCCTATTCTTTTTTTTTGAGAGCCTGGCCTTTTTTTAGGATGTTTTGAGAGCCCGGCCTGAGAGTCATAATTGACCTATTTGGCATTGCGTTACTACTCGGCCCATATTCAACGACACCTCACTGGCCCAAACAAGTGTACATCATCGAAAAGACACTGAGCTCAAATTATAACTTGAAAAAAGGAGATATACTCTGAACACTTGAGAATGGTGATGCCCTCATTTAGCCCACCAGCAGTTCGAGACAATAAACAGTTCAAAACAATGATATATACAACATTCAAACACTAACTAGTGACTACTACTAACATAAACAGCAAGACATGATAGTTCATAAGAAGTCTTGCTACCCCACCAAAACACACCCATCTGCAGCGCTCAGACTCTCATGATCCAGACGAGAATGACATTCTAAATAGAGGCAACTATTACATAGTAAGAGTGACATAGACGAGGATGACCAAATGACAAGGAATATGCATAACAAAAGAGAGAACTACCCATCCAGAACAAGCAGCAAATACAACAAGTCATTCGAAGAGGGATGATCCAACACCATCATAATTTGCAGCCACGGTTCAGCCACCAGTGATCCGGAGACACCAGTACTCCACCCTTTCGACGGAACAACCCAATTACCTATCAACCTGAAGGCTTGAACCACATCACTGCCTGTCGGACTCGACACATCCAAGGATCAAAGTTAATCCAGATGCCTTTGTCATTCTCACCTTCTTTTGGCTGTAGGTTGTATCATTGACAATCAGGGGAGTTTGCTCCCGAACTCCTAGGGCTCGCCGTGTAGACATAGTTTTCCATAGCAAACAGAGCCTCTCTGCCATCAAGGTCCTTGCCAACGGTGATCTCCTGGTTAATCGGATAATTGAGTCTGAAAACAGAGAGTGTGAACCAAGGCTGTTTACCCGGCTCCAACTCAAAAATCCTGAAGGCCCCAACAAGCTGGTATCCTACTCATAGACGTAACAGCCACTGTCCGGATACTCACGTATTTCCGGCTCATGTGCCCGAATGATCACCAGTCTTTTGCCGTCGTTTGATCGAGCGAGGAACCAGTTATGCTTCCCTATTTTTGGCAAAGGTGGTGTGATTACAAAGGGCAGTAACTGTAGGGACACTGCATCATATCAAAAAGGACATGCATTGTTAATGTAAGATCAACATTGTTCAGAGTATGAGTAGGATAAAGCAAGAAACATCATTGATATGTCCCTGTTGGAACTGGGAGGAAAATACAGGGAAATGTATACTGGGTTTGAAAATATAGAATTGACATGCATGGTTATACTCATGTTATCTCACAATCAATTCTTCACAGGAAACTACCATGTCATGCATGTTATGTAATCATGTTATGTCCTCACAAACAAATTCTTCAAGGAAACTAACAGACCATGCATTGTTATATACTCATGTTCTGTGGGCAAAATTTTTGTGAGCATATTATTCTAGCCATTGATTGCTGAAGGGAGAACATAGGTATGTACACATGGTAAGCATTACAGGATTTCACTATTTCCAAATATAGAGTTCTGCATATGCACATTTACTTCCCTAATGTATGGTTAGATGAAACCAATAGTGTGATGCATGTTTCTACATCATGAAAATGTGGAAACTAACATGGCCATTGATACACACTCATATTTAGTAGTATATAGATTACTATAAAATAAGGAGAATATCAATATCTTCCTAACTGTTTGATTATTTAGGGGTACATATTGGCTGTAATGACATGGTCACAATCGCATGAATTAACTCATTCCGAATATAGCAGATTTACGGCGTCTCTAATACATGGCCATAGTTCTACTCAAATTCTTCTCAAACAGGGATATGTCAATCATCACAAAAAGTTCAAACAATGTCATGGCATCATCATTAACATCAGATGGAAACAACTTACACGCGCCGTCCCGGCAATACGTGGTGCCATCTGCTTTGTCGATCGCGTAGATGATGCCATTGTGTTCAATAGCATCACAGAAGTGTGTATCAGCTTTGACGATGATCCACTGCAAGCTGAGCTATCTCCAGCTAACGAAGGAACCGGCAGAAAGATAGGCGAGTCCCTTGTCGAACAAGGCAATTAGCTTGAAGTCTGCGTAATCCGCATGTCATGTGGGCACTTGGAAGATTACAATCTTCTGCAAAACAAGGTGTGTCCAACTGACGACGTAATCTAGATGACTTGGAACGTGACGGTAAAACTCTATATCATCCAACGGAGGAAGGATAATCTCATCGGATGTCTGGAAGTTCACGCGCACCAACTTTTTCCTGTCTTCTCTGACGGCAGCCATCCAGTGGGAGTTCATGCCGACCCAGTACATACCTGCAAGAAGTTTCGGGCGATGGTGATCGGATCGAAGTCGAGGGAAATGATGTACGGCGACCCACTACATAAATGCAAAGAAGTTTCAGCTAATGGAGGTCGGACTGAAGTCGAGGGGCATCATGTACGCCTCTGTATCATGGTGAGCAAATCTCGCAAGACCAGATAGCAGCAAGCAGGGTGTCTTGAAAAGCTTAGGCCTCGCTTCGACGATGGTCGTGTGCATGCCCCTCGGGCATACAGCCAGCCGCAGGGCGCTCAACATATCCATACACGAACAACAGAGGTCGAGGATGTAACTGGGGAGATTGCTCCAATCGCGGCTCATATGGATTCTGCGCGGTTCGTGTTCGGCCATGGTGGAGTTTGGAAGGTGGGGTTTTGCGGGGCTTGATTTACGGGGGAGAAGGCTCTCGGTGCTGGAGCGGCTAGCGAGGGAATAGTGGTACTGGGGGAGGTGAGCGAGGTGAGGGTACGCGGGGGCACAGTGAGATGATGAAGAGTGACCTCAGGATCTCCGGCGAGACGGAGACGGAGATGGAGATGGAGTGGTGCTAGGGGAGAGGGAGACGAGGCGAGGCATGCTATACATTGGCGGTGACAGTGACTGCACAGTGCACAAGGTGAGGCTGACTTTGGTAACCCGGACACGCCGCCTGGACTGGTGTCACCTCGGGTGCAGGGTCTTGTCACTTCACTGTGAGGACCGGATGAATAATAGTACTTTGACCATCAAGTGTACCACAGTTGTACTACTACTACTAGTAGGAGTAGTAGGAACATGAGTAGTACTCCCGTGCTAGCATGCCTCTGGGTTCAATTCATCCTCCAGGTATCATCCATATTGCGAGCAGAACCAAATTCTCGTGCATGCAGAAGCGTGAAGAAGGAATTTTCTTTTTTGAGGATAACCGTATATTCCTTAACTAGAGATTGTTGTGTCTCCCACGCACGCGCCAATATCCATCCGTACAAGCTACGACATTTTTTTTATCCGTTTGCATAGGTCCCACCTGTCAGGAGGGGTGCAGAAATAAAAAGGAATCCTAAAAAGTCTCGCCATGGTGATTCGAAAGAGTGACCTCAACTAGCCAGTGGCACATGTAGCGCTAGAAGGATGGGCACGTACAGGGACAGGCCCCACTCCTCAGTCTACCCGCGTAGCCTTTTCGCTTAGTCTACCTAGCCGTCTAATCAACTGCGTGTAGGCCACAACTCCCATTTACTTCTCCATCGGGAACCAATTTTCCTCGGCTTCTTCACTACTCCTTCATCTTCATTTGCATCCAAACCACACTGCATTCACATTTTTTTAACCTCTTCACATACTACTGGAGTAATTCCCAAGCCCCTATAAATAATCATCTTCTTCAGTTAGACTAGCCATCTAATCCTAATTCTCCAAACCATAGCCCTCCGGTCCAGCGGTTCCAAATGGCGAAAGAGATCGAGATGCAGGTTTTTAGCGTCCAACATGTCCTCGTCGAAGGCTCGTTGAGCATAGTTGCCATAGTCACCAACCACCCAAGGGTTGTTCGGAAGTGGATCAACAATGTATCCAACTCCGTCCAAAAGGTGGAGATGAAGGTCATCGGTCTCGACGCAGAGTACACGGAGCGTGCCACTGGGAAGATCCAATGCGCCGCCATCCTTTAGCTGTGCCTCGAAGATGATGTTTTGGTGTACCACATGATACACGCGCCCTCCATACCAGGTGAGCTTCATGATTTCTTGTCTTGGGAGGACATATACTTTTGTGGGGCAGCCATCGCAGGGGACAAACAGAAGTAGGAGCCGTACAACCTTGATTTGAAAAGCATCACTGACGTACAAACCAAAATAAAAATTCCTGTAGAAGATTGTGATAAACCAACACCATCCCTATTCGACGTAGCAAATTTTGTGCTTGGAACAAATCTTCAGAAGGGTGACGAGACGCTGGCATTAAGGTCGTCTGGATGGGAGAATTATCTCTTGACGTACGAGCAGATAAAATATGCTGCCCTCGATGCCCGTGTGAGTTTTGAGATAGCTGCAAGGTCCAGAGAGCTTGTTGCGAAGCCGTCTCCCACAGAAAATGAGAACAAGAAGAAGAAGAAGAAGAAGAAGAAGAAGAAGAAGAAGAAGTTGCACCAGCAGTAGGGCATTATGGATGGATGAACTATTTCCTCTCTTGTAAAAAAAATTATTCCCTCTCTGTGTATATTGATATATATGGACTATTTCGATGGTGTGCATGTCTTTGGAACAAGTAGTAGCGTGGGTCCGCTTGGCTATAAGGAACTATTTATCCACCTAGCTTTCTCTACTACTCCTTCCAGTGATCGGTATGCAATGCATGTGTCCGTAGACATGACAACTTTTCCATGGAAGTTCAACTACGGCGACCATCATGTTTCATCCACTGCCACTCATGATTCCCACGACGCCGCTCCAACCCATGGCACCATGTCCCCCGACGTGCGCCTCACCCTTCTCGGCCGCACCGCCCCTCTGCCTTTGTGTGCATGACATGTGGGCCAACTGAAATGCGGCGAGCATCAAGTTTCTACCACAGCCACACACGATTCCCACGATGCCGCTCGAACCCATGACACCACACGTCCCCCGACCTGCGGCTCACCCCTCTCGGCCCCACTGCCCCTCTTCCTTTGGGAGCATTACATCTGGACCAGCCACCTATCGGGTCCACATGTTATTGACTCAAAGGCAGGTGTAGTAAGGCGCCGAAGCTCAGTCCCGAGGGCCCCGAGAGGTAAATGTAACTCCTACGCCAGGCCTTGTGGTGCTACCGCTGCACGAACTCATGCCAAACTCGAGATTTGTTTCTTTACTATACATGCACCAATGATTTAATGGACATTGTAATCTCAACATGTGATGGGGAGCTCTAAATTTGAATTTGAAACTCATAAAACGAAAAAATTCAAAACAAATAAACTCGGAGAGTTGGTGATGATGGTGTGCCTGCCATCCTGCAGTATAGGCCGTCTGATTTATATCTGACGGATAGGAAGGAAACTATGGCAATTTTGCAAAAAGATACCCACACCCCTCTCCACATTTGCAAATAAGGCCTTCCCTCGTTCATCCTTTTGTCTCACAAGATAAACTACTCATATAAATGCATCTTGATGTTCCGTGCAACGCATGGGCATCTTGCTAGTCTCTCACAAGATAAACTACTCATACAAATGCATCTTGATGTTCCGTGCAACGCACAGGCATCTAGCTAGTTTCTTTTAAAATAGTTACTGCGATAATTGGGTTGAAGTGATATATTTTATGTCTGCCCCGAATGATTTCAGATTCACTAGTAGTAACAAAGAAAAAGTTGTCTTGTTAATTAACAAAAAACAGGGTGAAAACTATCACATGAGGCCGGTAAAAACAAGGCACACTAGGTTCAGCGTCATCGTCAATACAGCTGTGCGCGCGCGAGAAGTCTACATATCTAGGGGGCTACGGAGAAAAAGACGTATCGAGTGTGTCTGAGCGAGGCACATAGACACAATGTTTGAGAGAGAAACCAATTGACAGATTAAGATCAGATCGAGTTGTCACCCTTCTGCTGTCATTGTTGGGGTTGGGGGGGTGGGGAGGGGAAGGGAGAGAAAGACGTATCGAGAGTGTGCGCGGTAGGCACAGAGGCACAACTAGCGAGTGTGTGTGTATGTGTGTGTGTTTGAAAGAGGAGTAGATAGATTACTATCAAGATCGAGGTGCCACCCTACTCCTTTGGTGTCGGGTAGTGTGCGTGTGTGTGTGTTTGAGAGAGAAGCCAGTCGATAGATTAGTATCAAGATCGAAGTGTCACCCTACTCCTTCGGTGTCGGGAAGTGTGTGTGTGTGGGTGGGTGGGGGGGCAGTGACACTCACATATCTCTACTCTTATAAAAAACAGAGTTGGTGATGACGGTGTTCCTGCCATCCTGCAATATAGGCCATCCGATTTATATCTGACGGATAGGAAGGAAACTACGGCAATTTTGCAAAAAGATACCAACACCCCTCTCCACATTTGCAAATAAGGCATTCCCTCGTTCATCCTTTTCTCCCACAAGATCAACTACTCATACAAATGCATCTTGATGTTCCGTGCAACGCATGGGCATCTTGCTAGTAGGGAGAAGGAGTTTGTGTGACACATATCTATATTAAGGGATAGGTAGGGGGGGGGGGGGGGGGGGGGGGGGGGGGGGGGGGGGGGGGGGGGGGGGGGGGGGGGGGGGGGGGGGGGGGGGGGGGGGGGGGGGGGGGGGGGGGGGGGGGGGGGGGGGGGGGGGGGGGGGGGGGGGGGGGGGGGGGGGGGGGGGGGGGGGGGGGGGGGGGGGGGGGGGGGGGGGGGGGGGGGGGGGGGGGGGGGGGGGGGGGGGGGGGGGGGGGGGGGGGGGGGGGGGGGGGGGGGGGGGGGGGGGGGGGGGGGGGGGGGGGGGGGGGGGGGGGGGGGGGGGGGGGGGGGGGGGGGGGGGGGGGGGGGGGGGGGGGGGGGGGGGGGGGGGGGGGGGGGGGGGGGGGGGGGGGGGGGGGGGGGGGGGGGGGGGGGGGGGGGGGGGGGGGGGGGGGGGGGGGGGGGGGGGGGGGGGGGGGGGGGGGGGGGGGGGGGGGGGGGGGGGGGGGGGGGGGGGGGGGGGGGGGGGGGGGGGGGGGGGGGGGGGGGGGGGGGGGGGGGGGGGGGGGGGGGGGGGGGGGGGGGGGGGGGGGGGGGGGGGGGGGGGGGGGGGGGGGGGGGGGGGGGGGGGGGGGGGGGGGGGGGGGGGGGGGGGGGGGGGGGGGGGGGGGGGGGGGGGGGGGGGGGGGGGGGGGGGGGGGGGGGGGGGGGGGGGGGGGGGGGGGGGGGGGGGGGGGGGGGGGGGGGGGGGGGGGGGGGGGGGGGGGGGGGGGGGGGGGGGGGGGGGGGGGGGGGGGGGGGGGGGGGGGGGGGGGGGGGGGGGGGGGGGGGGGGGGGGGGGGGGGGGGGGGGGGGGGGGGGGGGGGGGGGGGGGGGGGGGGGGGGGGGGGGGGGGGGGGGGGGGGGGGGGGGGGGGGGGGGGGGGGGGGGGGGGGGGGGGGGGGGGGGGGGGGGGGGGGGGGGGGGGGGGGGGGGGGGGGGGGGGGGGGGGGGGGGGGGGGGGGGGGGGGGGGGGGGGGGGGGGGGGGGGGGGGGGGGGGGGGGGGGGGGGGGGGGGGGGGGGGGGGGGGGGGGGGGGGGGGGGGGGGGGGGGGGGGGGGGGGGGGGGGGGGGGGGGGGGGGGGGGGGGGGGGGGGGGGGGGGGGGGGGGGGGGGGGGGGGGGGGGGGGGGGGGGGGGGGGGGGGGGGGGGGGGGGGGGGGGGGGGGGGGGGGGGGGGGGGGGGGGGGGGGGGGGGGGGGGGGGGGGGGGGGGGGGGGGGGGGGGGGGGGGGGGGGGGGGGGGGGGGGGGGGGGGGGGGGGGGGGGGGGGGGGGGGGGGGGGGGGGGGGGGGGGGGGGGGGGGGGGGGGGGGGGGGGGGGGGGGGGGGGGGGGGGGGGGGGGGGGGGGGGGGGGGGGGGGGGGGGGGGGGGGGGGGGGGGGGGGGGGGGGGGGGGGGGGGGGGGGGGGGGGGGGGGGGGGGGGGGGGGGGGGGGGGGGGGGGGGGGGGGGGGGGGGGGGGGGGGGGGGGGGGGGGGGGGGGGGGGGGGGGGGGGGGGGGGGGGGGGGGGGGGGGGGGGGGGGGGGGGGGGGGGGGGGGGGGGGGGGGGGGGGGGGGGGGGGGGGGGGGGGGGGGGGGGGGGGGGGGGGGGGGGGGGGGGGGGGGGGGGGGGGGGGGGGGGGGGGGGGGGGGGGGGGGGGGGGGGGGGGGGGGGGGGGGGGGGGGGGGGGGGGGGGGGGGGGGGGGGGGGGGGGGGGGGGGGGGGGGGGGGGGGGGGGGGGGGGGGGGGGGGGGGGGGGGGGGGGGGGGGGGGGGGGGGGGGGGGGGGGGGGGGGGGGGGGGGGGGGGGGGGGGGGGGGGGGGGGGGGGGGGGGGGGGGGGGGGGGGGGGGGGGGGGGGGGGGGGGGGGGGGGGGGGGGGGGGGGGGGGGGGGGGGGGGGGGGGGGGGGGGGGGGGGGGGGGGGGGGGGGGGGGGGGGGGGGGGGGGGGGGGGGGGGGGGGGGGGGGGGGGGGGGGGGGGGGGGGGGGGGGGGGGGGGGGGGGGGGGGGGGGGGGGGGGGGGGGGGGGGGGGGGGGGGGGGGGGGGGGGGGGGGGGGGGGGGGGGGGGGGGGGGGGGGGGGGGGGGGGGGGGGGGGGGGGGGGGGGGGGGGGGGGGGGGGGGGGGGGGGGGGGGGGGGGGGGGGGGGGGGGGGGGGGGGGGGGGGGGGGGGGGGGGGGGGGGGGGGGGGGGGGGGGGGGGGGGGGGGGGGGGGGGGGGGGGGGGGGGGGGGGGGGGGGGGGGGGGGGGGGGGGGGGGGGGGGGGGGGGGGGGGGGGGGGGGGGGGGGGGGGGGGGGGGGGGGGGGGGGGGGGGGGGGGGGGGGGGGGGGGGGGGGGGGGGGGGGGGGGGGGGGGGGGGGGGGGGGGGGGGGGGGGGGGGGGGGGGGGGGGGGGGGGGGGGGGGGGGGGGGGGGGGGGGGGGGGGGGGGGGGGGGGGGGGGGGGGGGGGGGGGGGGGGGGGGGGGGGGGGGGGGGGGGGGGGGGGGGGGGGGGGGGGGGGGGGGGGGGGGGGGGGGGGGGGGGGGGGGGGGGGGGGGGGGGGGGGGGGGGGGGGGGGGGGGGGGGGGGGGGGGGGGGGGGGGGGGGGGGGGGGGGGGGGGGGGGGGGGGGGGGGGGGGGGGGGGGGGGGGGGGGGGGGGGGGGGGGGGGGGGGGGGGGGGGGGGGGGGGGGGGGGGGGGGGGGGGGGGGGGGGGGGGGGGGGGGGGGGGGGGGGGGGGGGGGGGGGGGGGGGGGGGGGGGGGGGGGGGGGGGGGGGGGGGGGGGGGGGGGGGGGGGGGGGGGGGGGGGGGGGGGGGGGGGGGGGGGGGGGGGGGGGGGGGGGGGGGGGGGGGGGGGGGGGGGGGGGGGGGGGGGGGGGGGGGGGGGGGGGGGGGGGGGGGGGGGGGGGGGGGGGGGGGGGGGGGGGGGGGGGGGGGGGGGGGGGGGGGGGGGGGGGGGGGGGGGGGGGGGGGGGGGGGGGGGGGGGGGGGGGGGGGGGGGGGGGGGGGGGGGGGGGGGGGGGGGGGGGGGGGGGGGGGGGGGGGGGGGGGGGGGGGGGGGGGGGGGGGGGGGGGGGGGGGGGGGGGGGGGGGGGGGGGGGGGGGGGGGGGGGGGGGGGGGGGGGGGGGGGGGGGGGGGGGGGGGGGGGGGGGGGGGGGGGGGGGGGGGGGGGGGGGGGGAGCAACAGCTCATAGCAATTCATCATATAGCAGCAGCAGCTCATAGCAATTCATCATATAGCAGCATCAGGAGTAGCTCATAGCAATGCATCATATAGTAGCAGCAGAAGCAGCTCATAGCAATTCATCGTATAGTGGATCAGAATGAAAATTTGGCAAAAAATCAGAGGAGATCGTCACCTTGTTGGATGAGCTCATCTTTCAACAGCACCTCAAGGCCACGGCCTGGGAGGAGGGGAGGGGGAATAAGGTGCCTTCTGCTGTAGTATGGCATCAGCCCTAGTTGTGCGGTGCCCGCTGGAGTAGTGTGTTTGATGGACCACAGTGGAGCAGCTGCTGGAGACCATGAGAATGAGGGGCGGCGCCAGAGGGAGGAGCAGCAGGGGAGATTTGGCCCTACCCCCGTCCATGTAGCCTAGCTAGACAGAGCATAGTCGAGGACGAGGCCAGATAGGACCAGTGGCGACGGCTCACTGGAGGAACCCTAGCGCTGCAGGCAGGGGATCGAGGTAGAGGGAAAGGGGAGAGGAGATGCAAGCGGGCAGCACAATTGCATTTTGAGTGTAATATAGGCAGACAACAAAGTCATTTCACTATTCCCCTTCCCTTCAATTTTTAGTGAGCTTCTACCCGAAACACCCCCTCCAAAGCGAAATAAGTTAAGCCCAAGCCCATAACTCAAAAATGACTTCTTTACATCTTTTATGGCTTATTTTGACAATAAGCTCTGAAAAGGCGGAATAGAACTGGCCCTTAACCTGCAATTCAGTTGTGCATGCAATTATGAATCACTCCTACCTGCTATAGTGTACATTTAGGCATCATCATACATGGCATAACCTAATACATGTGCATTCCATTGTAGAATATGGAATATGCAATGTTTATGTTAGTTCATACGTTGCACATGATGTTTAAATGCCCCTTAAATCTGGTCAGTCAAGTGATGGTCTTTAAGCCTCCTTCTTTGCTTCTTTTCTTTATACATCTGTTCAATTGCTTGTTTGCATCAGCCAGCCATACCAGAACTGTTTGCTTTGATTACTTGTTGTTCTTGACCTAACACTCTAACAGAGCTTGTCAACGATTTAAACACTAAGGGCTGCTGTAGTGGGGGCTTGTCTAACTCATAGGTGACATAAAGGTTTGGCTGTACACTAAAGTAGGCTCTCCAAGAGTACTTGGAGATCCAGTTCGAAGGTATGCCTAGTTTTTAAATAGTGCACACATAGTAAATGCTCATTTGATTGTGTGCAAGTGCAAGAGATGTGGCATGTTTCATTATGTGGTGTTGTTTTGTTATAATCTCATCCTTTTGTGTTGTTCACAGACTGGAAAGTATGCATATTTATCTTCCAAGGAGATGAGTAACTAGTTTGTGTCACCTTGCAGAGGGGTGCAATGAAGATAAGATTGAGGATTTCCAAGTACAAGATGTTAGGAAGGAGCCTTGCAAGAGAAGTAGGAGCAGCGCTGAGCCTGTTCAACCAGTTAAGGTAAGTCACTGTATCCAACTCAACAGTTCAATTCCTTGTTTGTTTCAGGCATAGTTAATTTACCCTTTTCAATTGCTTTATTTGTCCTTAGTTAATGAGATTCCCAAACAATGATGCCTGATGTTGGGTACTTGTATAACTATTAGTTGACATAATTAAAGGCCTTACCATTTAATTACTCTGGCGAAGTGTGCCTGAAGCTTTGAAGTCTATTAACCAACTATTACTGCATGAGGCTCACAATCTAGTTCATACTAGGCTAATGATTGCATAGCTTTGCTTGCTGTAGTAGGTTGGTATGAATCCCTCTGCTGTTCATTATGCTCCCTAAGACTTTAATTGAGCTACAGAATGGCAACTGCTTGCTTACTTATACGCAACGTGCTGTCTAAATTTGTAGCATGTCTGTGTTTTGGATTTGGCCCCAACATCATGCTCCTTTGGTGAGCTAAGAGAGATTTCTGTATGCAGGCTGCACAGACTACCATTTTGATAATTTTTCAAATATCACATGCTTATGCTTCATGACGTGTAACATTATTGTTAGTCCTGTTTTGCCATGTACAAAATAGTCTGTCTTGATCGCTTCACTGTTGTAACTATATTTTTTTCCCTAGTCATGTGTACTTACAGAAACATTTCAGGATGAAGTGACATCAACACAAAGATCTGCGAGCAGTGCGGCATGGCTGTTACCGAATGATTATGGATTGGAATTGGAATGTGCTGATGTTCTCGAGCATCAACTAGAGGTGGCAAGACAACGTCTACATGATTCTCAACGTACAATCAACAAGTTGAGACTAGACATGTAGGTATTAGATGCAGGAGTCAAAAAAATGAAACAAGACACTGAGGTAACACCGAAGGAATTGGAGATTTTGCAGACTGAAATTTGTGCTATCTGAATCCAGCCAATCCTATTTTCTGAAGAGATTATAGTTCAAATGGTAAGTTCTATTGATGCGTGTCCATGATGTATGAGCTTTATTTGTCCAGTGTATGTAATTTCCTGTTTGTGTACGCTTTATTATCACTGGTGCCAAACTATAATGCCCAGTGGGTATATTCGGCTGTAATTTCTTTATTGTATAGTGTAGGATTATTCTACGTTTCCATGCCTTAGCCTATTTATTGTATAGTGTATGTTTTTTAGAGGCGATAGTATAGAGTAGGACAATTCTTGAATATGCTATATCGTTGAAACGGGGGCCAACACGCCCAAACATTTCCTGGATGCCATACAAACGAACAAACATGTGTAGTCAAAGCGGGCATTAATTGGGCTGGTCAAAATAATATTAAGTGGATCCCAAATGATGTGGCCCACCGTAACAACGGCTCTTAGCAGGCCGTTAACAGGCCAAAAGCTCAATAGGGCTGTATAAATGGAAATGGCCCACGGGAATCTAGCAGGCCGAAATAGATGTCAATTTTGTCTCGACCCTTTTACTTTACGGGCCAGTAAGAGGCCGAAAGTGTTATGGGGCACAGGAGGCCCAATTTGCAAACTAGGCTTTTAACAGGCCGAAAGTCATGCTGGGCTGAAATGATGCCCTGCGGAAGGTGGGCCCCTAAAGAACCTAAAGTCAGAGGCCCAACTGTTGTGCGGGCCGTTAATAGGCCGAGAGACAAAATGGGCTAGGAGTTGGCCCATTTACCGAATGGGCCGAGTACAGGCCTAAAGTCACAGCGGGCTAGAATTGGCCCAATTGTAGAATGGGCCGAGAAAAGGCCGAAAGACGTTCCGGGCCGTTAACAGGCTGGAACTGATGATGGGCCGCTAACAGGCCGAAAGAAGCTCCTGCCGCAAGTGGGCCCAAAGACGTAGCGGGCCATTAATGGGCTAAAACTGATGATGGGCTGGAAATTGTCAAATGTAGAATGGGCCTTTGATGGGCCGATTCTGTGTAACTTGTATGGGTCGTGCTTGTAAATGGGCCTGACAAGTAGGCCGCTAATGGGTCGGGCCGCTTATTTTGGCAGGCTCGGCCTTTTAACCTGAATGGGCCACTGTTGGGCCGGTCCACGTGTTGACATATCATAGGCGCATCTCACCCATTGGATGAGTGACACATGTGCCAACGCGGAGTTGACACGTGGTTCTGTCGGCCAATGAGAATTTTATACGTGGAAAATCGGCATTGGTAGTGGCTGTTAGCGGGTTATCGGATCCAAAACCGGACCCGATAGCTTAACGGCGACCCGTTACGGTGGATGCCACGTGTCGGTCTCCCTTGACGAAAGCACTTCCATGACACGACATTTATCGTCATGGAAGTGAACACTTCTGTGATGATAATTTTGGTAATGTCATGGAACACTTCTACGACAGCACAGGTATGACTATCTTGATTCTTTCATAAAATCGTCATGGATGTACATGCATGACAGAAAATGTGACCTACTGTGACAAACACATATCATCACGGAAGTGTCTTTCTTTTGTAGTGTATGGTGGCTCTTTTGAGGAAGGTATATGGTGGGTTTAATGCACCGGTAAGAATTGCGCGGTACTAGAGAGGCTAGCAAAGGTGGAAGAGTGAGGGTGCGTATAATCCATGGACTCAACATTAGTCATAAAGAACTCACATACTTATTGAATTTTTTTATTAGCTATCAAAAAAAAGTACTACACGCATGCTCCTTGGGGATAGATTGGTCGGAATATACCATCGCTCGTTCCCGACCGCCACTCGTAAGGAAGACAATCAAAAAATAAATCATGCTCTGACTTCATCACATAATGGTTCACCATACGTGCATGCTACGCGAATCACAAACATTAACATAAGTATTTCTACTAATCCACAATTACTCACTAGCATGACTCTAATATCACCATCTCTTTATCTCAAAACAATCATAAGGAATCAAACTTCTCATAGTATTCAATGCTCTTTATATGGAAGTTTTTATTATATCCCTCTTGGATGCCCATCATATTAGGACTAAATTCATAACCTAAGAAAATTACCATGTTGCTTAGAGACCCTCAAAATAATATAAGTGAAGCTTGAGAGTTCAACAATTTCTATAAAATAGAACCATCGTCGTGCTCTAAAAAGATATAAGTGAAGCACTAGAGCAAACTGCCTAGCTCAAAAGATATAAGTGAAGCACATAGAGTATTCTAATAAATTCACGACTCATGTGTGTCCCTCTCAAAAGGTGTGTACAGCAAGGATGATTGTGGTAAACTAAAAATCAAAGACTCATATCATACAAGAAGCTCCAAGCAAAACACATATCATGTGGTGAATAAAAATATAGCCTCAAGTAAATTTACCGATGGAACGAAGATGAAAGAGGGGATGCCATCCAGGGCATCCCCAAGCTTAGATGCTTGGTTATCCTTTAATATTACCTTGGGTTGCCTTGGTCATCCCCAAGCTTAGGCTCTTGCCACTCCTTATTCCATAGTCCATCAAATCTTCAACCAAAAGTTGAAAACTTCACAACACAAAACTCAACTAAAAACTCATGAGATCCGTTAGTATAATAAAATAAATCACCACATTAGGTACTATTGTGAACACATTCTAAATTTATATTGGTGTAATTTCTACTATATTCCAACTTCTCCATGGTTCATACCCCCCGATACTACACATAGATTCATCAAAATAAGCAAATAAATTATAAAAAATAGAATCTGTCAAAAAAAGAATAGTCTGTAGTAATCTAAATATTAGTAATACTTCTGTAACTCCAAAAATTCTAAAAAATTAGGAAAACATAGGAAAGTCATATATCTACCTTGTGTAGAAAATTCAGAATTTTTTCATGCCCCAGTGAATTTCAAAAATTCTTTTACTGGACGCAAAAGTTTCTATTTTTCAGGAAAATCAAATCGACGATATACCAAAGTATCCCAAAGGTCTTGCTTGGCTCGAACACTAATTAAAACACCAAAACACAATTACTACAGAGATAACAATGTGTAATTATTGAAAAACATAACCAAAAACAAAAAACACAAAAATAAAATTTGGTTGCCTCCCAATAAGCGCTGTTGTTTAACGCCCCTAGCTAGGCATAAAACATATATCTAGGTATTGTCATCTTTGATATGCAATCCATAAGTAGCCCTCATAATGGATTCATATGGCAACTTAATTTTCTTTCTTGGAATGTGTTACATGCCCTTCCTTAACAGAAATTGAAATCTAATGTTTCCTTCTTTCATATCAATAATTGCACCAATTGTTCTAAGGAAAGGTCTACCAAGAATAATAGGACATGTAGGATTGCAATCTATATCAAGCACAATAAAATATAAGAGCACATAATTCCTATTTGCAACAATAAAAATATCATTAATCCTTCCCATAGTTTTCTAAATAGTGGAATCCGCTAGATGCAAATTCAAAGAACAATCATCAAGTTTATGGAAACCTAGCACATCACATAAAGTTTCCAGAATAGTGGAAACACTAGCACCCAAATCACACAGAGCATTGCACTCATAATATTTAATTTTAATCTTAATCGTAGGTTCCCACTCATCATAAAGCTTTCTAGGGATAGAAACTTCCAACTCAAGTTTTTCATCCAAAGATTTCATCATAGCATCAACGATATGTTTAGTAAAAGGTTTATTTTGATTATAAGCATGAGGTGAATTCAACATGGATTGTAAGAAGGAAATACAATCTATTAAAGAACAATTATCATAATTAAAATCCTTGAAATCCAATAGAGTGGGTTCATCGCTACTTAAAGTTTTGACCTCTCCAATCCCACTTTTATCAATTTTTTCATTAAGATCTTTAAACTCCGAATCATTGGGACCCCTTCTAGCTAAAGTTAACTCATCTCTAGTCCCATCTTTATCGAGATTTATATTAGAAAAAAAGATTCAATAGGAATCACACCAATCACTTTAAGATCCTCATCATTATTTTCGCAAAAACTAGAAGAACACACTTTTACAAACCAATCTCGCTTAGCACGCATCCTAGCGGTTCTTTATTTACATTCATCAATAGAAATTTTAATAGCTTTCAGAGATTCATTAAGATCATGCTTGGGTGGCATAGATCTAATTTTAAAAGAATCACTCTCAAGAGAATTTCTATCAACGTTCCTAGCCAAATCATCAATCTTGAGCAATTTTTCTCCAACCATAGCACTGAATTTTTTTTGGGAATTAATGAAATCTTTAATATTGTTCTCAAGATCAGAGTGTATTTTATTATAATTTCCATAAGAATTGTTGTAGGAATTACCGTAATTATTTGAGGAATTACTAGGAAAAGGCCTAGGGTTGAAATTACCTCTATATGCATTATTACCGAAATTGTTCCTACCAACAAAATTCACATCCATAGATTCATTATTGTTTTCAATCAAAGTGGACAAAGTCATATAATTAGGATAAATAGGAGCACTCTTACGAGCAATCAATTTCATAAGTTCATCCATCTTTCCACTCAAAGTATTAATTTCTTCAATCGCATGCACTTTTTACTACTGGAAGATATTTCCGTATGCCATTGAGAGTAATTAGCCATAATATTATCTAGGAGTTTAGTAGCTTCTCCTAAAGTAATTTCCAACGTATAGGGGATCTGTCGTAGTCCTTTCGATAAGTAAGAGTGTCGAACCCAACGAGGAGCAGAAGAAAATGACAAGCGGTTTTCAGCAAAGTATTCTCTGCAAGCACTGAACTTATCGGTAACAAATAGTTTTGTGATAGGATAATTTGTAACGGGTAACAAGTAACAATTGTAACAAAGGTGCAGCAAGGTGGCCCAATCGTTTTTGTAGCAAAGGACAAGCCTGGACGAACTCTTATATAAAGTAAAGCGCTCCCGAGCACACATGGAATTGTTGTCAGGTTAGTTTCCATCATGCTCATATGATTTGCGTTCGTTACTTTGATAATTTGATATGTGGCTGGACCCATGCTTGGGTGATGTCCTTATTTCGACAAGCCTCCCACTTATGATTAACTCCTCTCGCAAGCATCCACAACTACGAAAGAAGAATTAAGATAAATCTAACCATAACATGAAACATTTGGATCCAAATCAACCCCTTATGAAGCAACGCATAAACTAGGGTTTAAGCTTCTGTCACTCTAGCAACCCATCATCTACTTATTACTTCCCAATGCCTTCCCCTGGGCCCAAATCATGGTGAAGTGTCATGTTGTCGACGTTCGCATAACACCACTAGAGGAAAGACAACATACATCTCATCAAAATATCGAACGAATACCAAATTCACATGATTACTTATAACAAGACTTCTCCCATGTCCTCAGGAACAAACATAACAACTCACAAAGCATGTTCATGTTCATAATCAGAGGGGTATTGAATATTATTAAGGATCTGAACATATCATCTTTCACCGAATAAACCAACTGGCATCAACTACAAAGAGTAATCAACACTACTAGCAACCCACAGATACCAATCTAAGGTTTTGAGACAAATATCGGATACAAGAGATGAACTAGGGTTTGAAAGGAGATGGTTCTGGTGAAGATGTTGATGGAGATTGACCCCCTCTCGATGAGAGGGTCGTTGGTGGTGACGATGGCTTCGATTTCTTCCTCCAGGAGTGAAGTTTCCCCGGCAGAACAGCTTCGCCAGAGCCCTAGATTGCTTCTGCCCAGGTTCCACCTCGAGACAGCGGCGCTTTGTCCCCAAAACTTTCTTAAGATTTTTTCCAGGTCTAAACCCTACATATAGCAGAAGATGGGTACTGGAGACCTGCCAGGGGGCCTACAAGCCCTAGGGGCGCGCCCAGGGGGTAGGGCATGCCCCCAGGCTTGTGGCCACCTGGTGGGCCCCCCTCTGGTATTTCTTCGCCCAATATTTTTTATATATTCCAAAGTACTTCCCCGTAAATTTTCAGGAGTTTTGGAGTTGTGCAGAATAGGTCTCTCAGATTTGCTGCTTTCCAGTCCAGAATTCTAGCTGCCAGCATTCTCCCTCTTCATGCAAACCTTATAAAATAAGAGAGAAAAGGCATAAGTATTGTACCATAATGTGTAATAACAGCCCATAATGCAATAAATATCAATATAAAAGCATGATGCAAAATGGACGTATCAGCGCGCCAGAGGGGGCGCGCCCTGGTGTATCTTGGCCATCCAGGTCACCCCCTCCGGTGGTTCTTGGATCCAGTATATTTTTATATATTCTAAAATAAATCTCCAAAAAGTTTTGTTCGAATCCGAGAACTTTTATTTCTGCACAAAAACAACACCATGGTAGTTCTGCTGAAAACAGCGCCAGTCTGGGTTAGTTCCATTCAAACCATGCAAATTAGAGTCCAAAACAAGACCAAAAGCGTTAGGAAAAGTAGATACGATGGAGACGTATCAACTCCCCCAAGCTTAAACCTTTGCTTGTCCTCAAGCAATTCAGTTGACAAACTGAAAGTGAAAAAGAAAAACTTTTACAAACTCTTTTGTTCTTGTTTACATAAATAAGCTTAAGCAGCACCTAGGTTTTCAGCAAAGATCATGGCTAACCATGTTAGCAATAACTCTTAGAAATTATATTAACTCAAATCAATAGCATAATAAACTAGAGAGCAATAATAAGATATATCAAATGCCAACCCATTGTTAAAATAACCATGATATAATTCGACAACAGTGGTATCTCGCTAGCCCTTTCTGAGACCGCAAAACATAAATGCAGAGCACCTCCAAAGTTCAAGCAGTGACTAAACATTGTAATTCATGGTAGAAAAGATCCAGTCATGATGCATTCAACATTAACTATACACAATGCATTACGATGACAATAGTGCTCTCAGGTCTGGCGCTTGTTTGGGAAGGTGATGACTCAACATAAAATTAAATAGATAGTCCCTATGAAGAGGCAAGCAGGGATTTCTAGAGGTGCCAGAGCTCAAAGCTTAAAATAGAGATAAATATAATTTTGGGAGGTACACCCTTCCTGTGAACGTTACGACCAAGAGTTATCAATATCTTCCCTCCTAAACACATTAGCGGTGGTTCCCAAGCAATAAAAGTAATGGTTTACTCCCCCGCCACCAACAAACACACTCCACGGCTAGCCAAATCCACGGGTACCCCCCCCCCCCCCCCCCCCCCCCCCCCCCCCCCCCCCCCCCCCCCCCCCCCCCCCCCCCCCCCCCCCCCCCCCCCCCCCCCCCCCCCCCCCCCCCCCCCCCCCCCCCCCCCCCCCCCCCCCCCCCCCCCCCCCCCCCCCCCCCCCCCCCCCCCCCCCCCCCCCCCCCCCCCCCCCCCCCCCCCCCCCCCCCCCCCCCCCCCCCCCCCCCCCCCCCCCCCCCCCCCCCCCCCCCCCCCCCCCCCCCCCCCCCCCCCCCCCCCCCCCCCCCCCCCCCCCCCCCCCCCCCCCCCCCCCCCCCCCCCCCCCCCCCCCCCCCCCCCCCCCCCCCCCCCCCCCCCCCCCCCCCCCCCCCCCCCCCCCCCCCCCCCCCCCCCCCCCCCCCCCCCCCCCCCCCCCCCCCCCCCCCCCCCCCCCCCCCCCCCCCCCCCCCCCCCCCCCCCCCCCCCCCCCCCCCCCCCCCCCCCCCCCCCCCCCCCCCCCCCCCCCCCCCCCCCCCCCCCCCCCCCCCCCCCCCCCCCCCCCCCCCCCCCCCCCCCCCCCCCCCCCCCCCCCCCCCCCCCCCCCCCCCCCCCCCCCCCCCCCCCCCCCCCCCCCCCCCCCCCCCCCCCCCCCCCCCCCCCCCCCCCCCCCCCCCCCCCCCCCCCCCCCCCCCCCCCCCCCCCCCCCCCCCCCCCCCCCCCCCCCCCCCCCCCCCCCCCCCCCCCCCCCCCCCCCCCCCCCCCCCCCCCCCCCCCCCCCCCCCCCCCCCCCCCCCCCCCCCCCCCCCCCCCCCCCCCCCCCCCCCCCCCCCCCCCCCCCCCCCCCCCCCCCCCCCCCCCCCCCCCCCCCCCCCCCCCCCCCCCCCCCCCCCCCCCCCCCCCCCCCCCCCCCCCCCCCCCCCCCCCCCCCCCCCCCCCCCCCCCCCCCCCCCCCCCCCCCCCCCCCCCCCCCCCCCCCCCCCCCCCCCCCCCCCCCCCCCCCCCCCCCCCCCCCCCCCCCCCCCCCCCCCCCCCCCCCCCCCCCCCCCCCCCCCCCCCCCCCCCCCCCCCCCCCCCCCCCCCCCCCCCCCCCCCCCCCCCCCCCCCCCCCCCCCCCCCCCCCCCCCCCCCCCCCCCCCCCCCCCCCCCCCCCCCCCCCCCCCCCCCCCCCCCCCCCCCCCCCCCCCCCCCCCCCCCCCCCCCCCCCCCCCCCCCCCCCCCCCCCCCCCCCCCCCCCCCCCCCCCCCCCCCCCCCCCCCCCCCCCCCCCCCCCCCCCCCCCCCCCCCCCCCCCCCCCCCCCCCCCCCCCCCCCCCCCCCCCCCCCCCCCCCCCCCCCCCCCCCCCCCCCCCCCCCCCCCCCCCCCCCCCCCCCCCCCCCCCCCCCCCCCCCCCCCCCCCCCCCCCCCCCCCCCCCCCCCCCCCCCCCCCCCCCCCCCCCCCCCCCCCCCCCCCCCCCCCCCCCCCCCCCCCCCCCCCCCCCCCCCCCCCCCCCCCCCCCCCCCCCCCCCCCCCCCCCCCCCCCCCCCCCCCCCCCCCCCCCCCCCCCCCCCCCCCCCCCCCCCCCCCCCCCCCCCCCCCCCCCCCCCCCCCCCCCCCCCCCCCCCCCCCCCCCCCCCCCCCCCCCCCCCCCCCCCCCCCCCCCCCCCCCCCCCCCCCCCCCCCCCCCCCCCCCCCCCCCCCCCCCCCCCCCCCCCCCCCCCCCCCCCCCCCCCCCCCCCCCCCCCCCCCCCCCCCCCCCCCCCCCCCCCCCCCCCCCCCCCCCCCCCCCCCCCCCCCCCCCCCCCCCCCCCCCCCCCCCCCCCCCCCCCCCCCCCCCCCCCCCCCCCCCCCCCCCCCCCCCCCCCCCCCCCCCCCCCCCCCCCCCCCCCCCCCCCCCCCCCCCCCCCCCCCCCCCCCCCCCCCCCCCCCCCCCCCCCCCCCCCCCCCCCCCCCCCCCCCCCCCCCCCCCCCCCCCCCCCCCCCCCCCCCCCCCCCCCCCCCCCCCCCCCCCCCCCCCCCCCCCCCCCCCCCCCCCCCCCCCCCCCCCCCCCCCCCCCCCCCCCCCCCCCCCCCCCCCCCCCCCCCCCCCCCCCCCCCCCCCCCCCCCCCCCCCCCCCCCCCCCCCCCCCCCCCCCCCCCCCCCCCCCCCCCCCCCCCCCCCCCCCCCCCCCCCCCCCCCCCCCCCCCCCCCCCCCCCCCCCCCCCCCCCCCCCCCCCCCCCCCCCCCCCCCCCCCCCCCCCCCCCCCCCCCCCCCCCCCCCCCCCCCCCCCCCCCCCCCCCCCCCCCCCCCCCCCCCCCCCCCCCCCCCCCCCCCCCCCCCCCCCCCCCCCCCCCCCCCCCCCCCCCCCCCCCCCCCCCCCCCCCCCCCCCCCCCCCCCCCCCCCCCCCCCCCCCCCCCCCCCCCCCCCCCCCCCCCCCCCCCCCCCCCCCCCCCCCCCCCCCCCCCCCCCCCCCCCCCCCCCCCCCCCCCCCCCCCCCCCCCCCCCCCCCCCCCCCCCCCCCCCCCCCCCCCCCCCCCCCCCCCCCCCCCCCCCCCCCCCCCCCCCCCCCCCCCCCCCCCCCCCCCCCCCCCCCCCCCCCCCCCCCCCCCCCCCCCCCCCCCCCCCCCCCCCCCCCCCCCCCCCCCCCCCCCCCCCCCCCCCCCCCCCCCCCCCCCCCCCCCCCCCCCCCCCCCCCCCCCCCCCCCCCCCCCCCCCCCCCCCCCCCCCCCCCCCCCCCCCCCCCCCCCCCCCCCCCCCCCCCCCCCCCCCCCCCCCCCCCCCCCCCCCCCCCCCCCCCCCCCCCCCCCCCCCCCCCCCCCCCCCCCCCCCCCCCCCCCCCCCCCCCCCCCCCCCCCCCCCTGAAAAAGAAAAACTTTTACAAACTCTTTTGTTCTTGTTTACATAAATAAGCTTAAGTAGCACCCAGGTTTTCAGCAAAGATTATAACTAACCATGTCAACAATAACTCTTAGAAGTTATATTAACTCATATCAATGGCATAAGCAACTAGCGAGCAATAATAAAATATCTAAAATGACAACACTTTGTATGAGACCGCAAAACATAAATGCAGAGCACCTCCAAAGTTCAAGCGGCGACTAAACATTATAATTCATGGTAGAAAAGATCCAGTCATGATGCATCCAACATTAGCTATACACAATGCATGAGGATGACAATAGTGCTCTCAGATCTGGCGCTTATTTGAGAAGGTGATGACACAACATAAAATTAAATAGATAGTCCCTTCGCAGAGGGAAGCAGTGATTTGCAGCGGCACCAGAGCTCAGATTTTTAAAACAATGATAAATGAAGTTTTGAGAAATGCACCCTTCCTGTTTACTTCGCGACCATTAGTTATCGATATCTTCCATGCTAAACACATTAGTGGCAGTTCCCAAGCGATAAAAGTAAAGGTTTACTCCCCCTCCACCAACAAACACACTCCACGGCTAGCCGAATCCACGGGTACCATCCATACCAACATCATTCTTGGGGGAGTTTTGTTTAATTATTTGTAGTTTTTGATTTCGGGACTGGGAATCCTTATTATTGCCCCTCTCGTGCAAGGATGAGTGAATAAACACTCATCATGAGAATGACCCGCTTAGCATGGAAGATACCTACTACCTCATGTCGCTCTATGAACAATCCAGGCACACAAAAACGAATGTTTATTTGAAGTTTTTTGAGGCGGCACATGCAAATTTACTTAGAACGGCAGGGTAATACCGCATATAGGTAGATATATGGTGGACTCATCTGGAATAACTTGGGTTTTAGGATTTTGATACACAAGCAGTATTCCCGCTTAGTACAGGTGAAGGCTAGCAAATAGGGTGAGAAGTGGCCAGCTAGAGAGCAAAAATGGTCATGAACATGCATTATGCATAAGTAAAATTGGATACTAGCATGAGTAGGATATGAACACCATGAACATAAATATCATAGAGGCTATGTTGGTTTTGATTCAACTACATGCATGAACATGTGCCAAGTCAAGCCACTTGAAACATTCAGAGGAGGATACCATATCATCATACCACATCACAATCATTTTAATGCATGTTAACATCCAAGATAAATCATTATCCACTCCTAACTACTTAAGCATGGCATGAGAAACTATAATCTTTAATTGTCATTGCAAACATGTTTGATCATAATAGGCTGAATCATGGATACTAGGTTAAACATATTTACAAAAATAGAACAAGTTGAGTTCATACCTGTTTCTCTCTGCCACAGCCAGTTCATCAAATATCGTCATTATTGCCTTTCACTTGCACGACCAAATGATATGAAAATAATAATAGTGCAAGAGTGCCGTGGACTAAGCTGGAATCTGCAAACATTTTATTCAAAAGGAGAAGACAAGGTGACATGGACACTTCGTTAGATCAATATCAATGCATATGAGAGCCACTCAACATTTTCATCGTGGTCTTCTCCTTGGTATGGCTCGATAAAAAGAAAAGAATTTCAGAGAAACACACTGAAATATTTTTGGAGTCTTAGTTTTTCTTGGAGAAAGCAAATTAAAGAAAAGGAAAAACAAAAACGAGAAAAACTATTTACACGGGAAAGCTCCCAACAAGCAAAAGAAGAACAAGGAAATCTTTTTGGGTTTTCCTTTAACATTACAACTAATTTAAACTAGAAAGAAAAACCGAAAAGAAGTGAGAAATATTTTTGGGTTTTTGCAAAGTTTTTCAAACACACAAGAAGAAAGCGAGAAAATAAATCTAGCATGGATAATACAATGAAAAAGTGTGAACACCGACAACTGGAATGAAATGTGTGAACATGAATGTAATGCCGGTGGGAATAGGCACTCCCCCAAGCTTAGGCTTTTGGCCTAGCTGGGTAATCACCACCCGCGGCCTGCATAATAGTCAGAATGGTAGCTCACGGAGGCTCTTGGTGCAACCTCCTCGGCTTGCCGAGCAGCCACGACCTCAACGTTGTGCGCACGGGCCTCGTTCTCAAAAACATAATACCTTCCGTTGCTGTGAAAATCAAAGAGAGCAGGCGCAGGCAAAAAGGTATGCACAACATATTCTTTATTGAACCGCAAGTTATAAGTATAATTATTGATTTCACCCTTAAGGAACTTATGGCGCTTCATGGCCTCAAAGTCTAAGTACTGAGTGGGTAGGATAGGGTCATCAGGCCAAGGTGATACACCCAGCTCCTTTGCTAAACATGAAGCATAAATCCCACCATAAAAATATCCACTACCAGCGTTGTGTTGCAGTCTGCGTGCAACAATCGCTCCAAGGTTATAATATTTAATACCGGTGAGAGCAGTGTGTATGAGGCTCAAGTCAGGAGCACAAAGTGTACTACAATCTTGCTTGCCTACGATGCATTTGCCATTAAACAGTGCAAAGTATTGAATTGATGGGAAATGAATACTTTTTTATTCTACCTTGTGTTACTCCTCTGTCCTCGCCATAACAAAGATTGATCAAGAATGACCCATACTCAGATCTTGGTGGCTCGTCCAGCGAACCCCAAAATGGAATTTTACACACACCACTAAACGCGTCTAGAGGCATGGTAATTGGATGGTCATAAAGTTTAAACGAAACTCTAGACTCACAAGGATGGAATTTAAATTCTTTAGTAAACGATTCTGTGAGGCTGAGATGTTGGTTGCACTTATCTTCAATTTAGGGACCGAGCTCGGCGTTGTGAATATATTGCTCAAATTCTTCTTTAATACCTGCACTCATCATGAAATCGTCGCTCGGCCATAGGCATGATTTGATAGCGGCATCCAGTACTGAACTTGCACTTGGTTCAACATAAGACCGACGAGTTGAGCCACTGCTAGACGATGCATCCGAGGACCTCCTCCTCGAAGAAATCCTTCCAAAGAAGCTCATTTTATTCGCATACAATTTCTGAAAATTTTCTGGGACATAAAAAAATTTATTAACAAAACTTCACAAGATTGATAGCAACTACTCATAAGGTGGCATAGAGGCTATATTGAGCATTCAAACTACTTAGAACTCTAAGAATTCAGCATGCAAGCTCATCTACAGCAGCACCAAGAGTAGCTAATTATTCAAAATATAATCCACTAAAGCAAAAACTAATGGGAGCAATGGAGGAGTCACATACCAAGTAGCAATCCCCCAAAACAGTTTCGGAAACGGAGCTTCGAGCAAATAGATCGAAATCCGCGGGTTTGAGAGCAAGAACACGAGAGAGAGAGAGCAATGGTGATTTTTTTGGAGGTAGGTGATGACATGGGCTAAAGAGATAAGTGAGGGGGCCCACGTGGGGACCACAACCCACCAGGGCGCGCCTGGGGCTGCTGGCACGCCCAGGTGGATTGTGCCCACCTGATGCACCCCCCTCTAATGTTATTTATACTAAATATTCAGAAAAAATATCATATTAAATTTTCAGGGCATTCTGAGAACTTTTATTTTTGGGTCATTTTTTTATTGCACGGGGAATTCAGAAAACAGACAAAACATGGCATTTTATTTTATTTAACTAAGAAAAACAGAAAATAAAAGTTGGGAGCAGAAGGTTGTGCTTACTAAATTCATCAACTCCATACCTCTAAAAAATGATCCATTAATACGGTTGATCAAGTCTTATTAACAACCACTTTCGATTAGCATGAAACCGAAGAACTTTCGTAAAACACTAAGTTACCTCAACAGGGATATGCATGTCCCCAACAATAAGCATTTCATATTTCTTTTTGGCAGTAGGTATAGGTAGTTGAAAACTTCCAATAGTGAGTGTCGGAGATTTTTCAATAACATTAATACCATTCACTTGGAATTGTTTCTTCGGAAAGTGCATGGTATGTTCATTACCATTGATATCAAAAGTGACCTTGCTTTTATTGCAATCAATAACATCCCCTGCAGTATTCAAAAAGGGCATACCAAGGATAATCGACATGTTGTCGTCCTCGGGCATCTCAAGTATAACAAAGTCAGTTAAGATAGTAACATTTGCAACAACAACGGGCACATCCTCACAAATGCCGATAGGTATGGCAGTTGATTTGTCAGCCATTTGCAAAGATATTCCAGTAGGTGTGAGTTTATTCAAAGCAAGTCTTTTATATAAGGAGAAAGGCATAACACTAACACCAGCTCCTAAATCACACAAGGCAGTTTTGACATAATTTCTTTTGATGGAGCAAGGTATAGTTGGTATTCCCGGATCTCCAAGTTTTTTAGGTACTCCATCCTTAAAAGAATAATTAGCAAGCATGGTGGAGATTTCAGCTTCAGGTATTTTTCTTTTATTAGTGATGATGTCTTTCATGTATTTTGCACAAGGAACCATCTTTAAAATATCAGTCAAGCGAGTGTGCAAAAAGACTGGCCTAAGCATTTCTGCAAAGTGTTCAAATTCTTCACCATCCTTTTTCTTAGTTGATTTAGGTGGAAAGGGCATGGGTTTTTGAACCCATGGTTCTCTTTCTCATCCATGTTTTCTAGCAACAAAGTCGCTTTTATCATACCTTTTATTTTTAGATAGTGGGTTATCAAGATCAACAGTCGGTTCTATTTCAACATCATTATCGGGTTGAGTATCTTCATGAACATCATCATTATATTTTTCATTATCACTAGGTGAGTGTTCATTACCAGATTGAGTTTCAGCATCAGAAATAGAAACATCATTATCATTATCAGGAGGTTTTTCTACTTCAGGTTCACTAGAGGCATGCAAAGTCCTACCATTTTTCTTTTTCTTCTTCTTTCTAGAAGGACTAGGTGCATCAGTGTTGATTCTTTGAGAGTCTTGTTCAATTCTTTTAGGGTGTACCTCAGGATAAAGTGGTTCCCGAGTCATTCTACCTCCTCTAGTTACTACTCTAATAGCATGATCATTAATATTATTATTCATTTCATCAAGCAACTCTCTTTGAGATTTAGCAACTTGTTCTAGTTGAGTTTGAACCATAGAAGCATGTTTTCCTACACCTCTAACATCATTGGAGATTCTAAATAACAAGTCACTCAAGCGAGCAAACATATCAGAATTATATTTCAATTGTTTCATAACATTTTCATTGAAGTGATCTTGTTTTCTAATGTAGTTCTCAAACTCATAAAGCCGTTGACTAGGATGTTTATTGTAAGGGATATCACTTTCATCAAATTTCATTAAAGAGTTTACCTCTACCACCTTCGGGGTTGGTGTGTCAAGTCCATGTATTTCTTCAATATGAAGTAAAATTTTAATATCCTCTGCTTTAATACCTTTTTCCTTCATACTTTTCTTTGCCTCTTGCATATCTTCAGGACTGAGATATAAGATACCCCTCTTCTTCGGAGTGGGCTTATGCGGTGGTTCAGGAAGAGTCCAATCATCATAATTTTTTAATATGTTATTCAATAATTTCTCAGCTTGTCCAACAGTTCGTTCCCTGAAAACACAACCAGCACAACTATCTAGGAAGTCCCTAGAAGCATCGGTTAGTCCATTATAGAAGATATCAAGTATTTCATTTTTCTTAAGAGGATGATCAGGCAAAGCATTAAGCAATTGGAGAAGCCTCCCCCAAGCTTGTGGGAGACTCTCTTCTTCAATTTGCACAAAATTAAATATTTCCTGTAAGGCAGCTTGTTTCTTATGAGCAGGAAAATATTTTTCAGAGAAGTAATAAATCATATCATGGGGATTACGCACACAACTAGGAGCAAGAGTATTATACCATATCTTAGCATCACCCTTTAATGAGAATGGAAATAATTTGAGAATATAGTAATAGCGAATCTTCTCATCATGAGCAAATAGGGTGGCTATATCATTTAATTTAGTGAGATGTGCCACCACAGTTTCAGTCTCATAGTCATGAAAAGGATCAGATTCAACCAAAGTAATTAACTCTCGGTTGACAGAGAATTCATAATCCTTATCGTCAACAAAGATAGGTGAAGTAGCAAACTTAGGATCACATTTCATTCTAGCACTCAAAGATTTTTCTTTCAGTTTGCATAGTAATTTCTTAAGATCATCTCTATCATTGTAAGCAAGAAAATCTCTAGTTGTCTCCTCATCCATAACATAACCCTCAGGTATCTTAGGCAATTCATATCTAGGAGAGCTAGGCCTAATAGGTGTTTCAAGATTTTCAGTTTCAAGTACTTCATCAGTTTCAATAATTTCATCAGTTTGAACATTCTCAATATCTTTAGCTCTAGCAATTTGTTCATCAAGAAATTCACCTAGTGGCATATTATCATCAAGCAAGGTACTAGCATCATCATGAGTAGCATTCATAGAAGTAGCATCATCAATAACTTGCGACATATCAGGATTAATAGTATGTGGTGGTGTTACAAGTCTACTCAAAATAGAAGGTGAATCAAGTGCAGAGCTAGATGGCAGTTCCTTACCTCCCCTCGTCCTAGAGGGAAAGATCTTAGTCTTTGTGTCCTTCAGATTCTTCATAGTGATAAATAGATAAATAGATAATAATCCCAAGTGACTCAACAAATATAGCTATGCTCCCCGGCAACGGCGCTAGAAAAAGGTCTTGATAACCCACAAGTATAGGGGATCGCGACAGTTTTCGAGGGTAGAGTTTTCAACCCAAATTTATAGATTCGACACAAGGGGAGCCAAAGAATATTTGCAAGTATTAGCAGCTGAGTTGTCAACTCAACCACACCTGGAGATTAATTATCTGCAGCAATATGATCAGTAGCACAGTAATATATAGTTTTGATAGTAGTAGTAACAGTAGCAATAACGGTAACAGTGATAGCAATGATTTTGTAGCAGTTGTGACAGCAGCAATAGCAATAGTAACTTAGTAGAAACAATAAGTGAAAAACTCATAGGCATTGGATCGGTGAATTCATTGGATGATATTCATCATATAACAGTCATAACCTAGGGCGATACAGCACTAGCTCCAGTTCATAAATATAATGTAGGCATGTATTCCGTAAATAGTCATACGTGCTTATGGAAAGAACTTGCATAACATCTTTTGTCCTACCCTCCCGTGGCAGCGGGGTCCATAAGGAAACTAAGGGATATTAAGGCCTCATTTTAATAGAGAACCGGAACAAAGCATTAATACATAGTGAATACATGAACTCCTCAAACTACGGTCATCACCGGAAAGTATCCCGATTACTGTCACACCGGGGTTTACGGATCATAACACGTAATAGGTGAATATGACTTGCAAGATCGGATCTAGAACATAGATATAATGGTGATAACATAAACGGTTCAGATCTGAAATTATGGCACCCGGGCCCAAAGTGACAAGCAGTAAGCATGACAAAGTCATAACAACATCAATCTCAGAACATAATGGATACTAGGGATCAAGCCCTAACAAAACTAACTCGATTACATGATGAATCTCGTCCAACTCCTCACCGACCAGCGAGCCTACGAAGGAATTACTCACTCCCGGTGGGGAGCATCATGGAATTAGCGATGGAGAAGGGTTGGTGATGACGAAGATCAAAGATTCCCCTCTCCGGAGCCCCAAACGGGCTCCAGATCTGGCCTCCCGATGAAACAGGAGGTGGCGGAGGCTCCGTCTTGTGAAACGCAATAATTCTTTCTCCCCAATTTTTTCCTCCAAAAATAGGATTTTATAGCGTCGGAGATAGGGTCAGCAGGGCCACCAGGTGGGCACAACCCACCTGGGCGTGCCTGGAGGGGGGAGGGCGCCCTGGTGGGTTGTGCTCACCCAGGGGCCCCCCTCCGGTGGTTCTTGGCTCTAGTATTTTTCTTTTATTCCATAAAAATTCCCCAAAAAGTTTCGTTCCATTCCGAGAACTTTTATTTCTGCACAAAAACAATACCATGGTAGTTCTGTTGAAAACAACGTCAGTCCGGGTTAGTTTCATTCAAATCATGCAAATTAGAGTCCAAAACAAGAGCAAAATCGTTAGGAAAAGTAGATACGCCGGTGACGTATCAGTCTTCTCTGAACTCTTTTATGCATGATTAAGATAGTTTTGTATTTCTCTCCGATCTATTGATTTGGTTTGGCCAAATAGATTGATTTTTCTTGTAATGGGAGAGGTGCTTTGTTTTGGGTTCAATCTTGCGGTGTCCTCACCCAGTGACAGAAGGGGTAGCGAGGCATGTATTTGTATTGTTGTCATTAAGGATAAAAATATGGGGTTTATACCATATTGATTGGATCTATCCCTCTACATCATGTCATCTTGCTTAAGGCGTTACTCCGTTCTTGTTAACTTAATACACTAGATGCATGCTGGATAGCGGTCGCTAGCTCCAGTTCATAAATATAATGTAGGCATGTATTCCGTAAATAGTCATACGTGCTCCCCCCCCCCCCCCCCCCCCCCCCCCCCCCCCCCCCCCCCCCCCCCCCCCCCCCCCCCCCCCCCCCCCCCCCCCCCCCCCCCCCCCCCCCCCTGTCACGGACGTGATGCCTATATTCATGATCATTGCCTTAGATATCATCATAACTTTGTGCTTTTCTATCAATTGCTCAACAGTAATTTGTTTACCCACCGTATGTGTTCTTTCAAGAGAGAAGCCTCTAGTGAAAACTATGCCCCCCGGGTCTATTTTTATCATATTGTTTTCAGATCTATAAAACAAAAAACTCAAAAATACCTTGCTGCAATTTATTTACCTTTACTTTATTTTGCATTTTTATTTTTATTTTATACCTATCTCTATCAGATCTCATCCTTGCAAGTAACCGTGAAGGGATTGATAACCCCTTTATTGCATTGGGTGCAAGTATTTGTTTGTTTGTGTAGGTGCAACCATCGGTGACTTGTGTGTTCCTCCTACTGGATTGATACCTTGGTTCTCAAACTGATGGAAATACTTATCTCTACTTTGCTGCATCACCCTTTTCTCTTCAAGGGAAAAACCAACGCAAGCTCAAGAAGTAGCAAGGCTCACTAGGGACACGGTACTTGTTTATGTATCCACACAAGTATTTAAGTTTCCGGTTAATACAATTCTAGCATGAATAATAAACCTTTATTATGAACAAGAAAATATAATAATACCCAATTTATTATTGCCTCTAGGGCATATTTCCAATAGTCCATCCCTCTATGGCTGAACAAGTGGTATATAAATTTTGTTCCCCACATTCTCATACCAATAGTTTGGCGGTTGTCCCAGCCGTTGTCATGATGCGCCACAAATCCTTTTGGTGCGAGAATCATGCAGGACCACGAACAATGTCAAAGCGAGCTTGTAAAACCCCAAATGTCCGCTTGACACCCTTTCTACATGCTTCTTGACGCCTCACAAAGTGAATATTCTTGTTACCTTGGGTATTTGATATTGTTTTCACTAAAGTAGACCATGCCGGATATATGCCATCAACAAGATAGTATCCCATGTTGTATGCACACCCACTGACTTCGGGATTCACTGGTGGTGCATCTCCAACAGAAAGACTTGAAAACAGATGATATCTTTGCAAGAATTTAGGTCATCGTGAGATCCTGGCAATCCAAAATATGAATGCCAAATCCAAATTTCATTTGATGTCACGACTTCTAGTATTATGGTTGCAATGGTGTAGGACAATTCTTCCACTTCTAATGCATGCAATCGATGCTTCCAAGCATACCTGGAAAGCATTTTGATGCACACTTCTAAAGAAGTCGTGCAATGTCCTCTTCATTTGAAGTTTGGAGATATTCTTCTCCGAGTATCTCAATGATAGACTTCACAAATTTGTTAAAACTCGTATTGCAAGCGCTCTCTGTCATTCCAATCCAATCATCAATAAAATTAGTTGGACAACCATGTGCAAGCATGCACACCGCCGCTGAAACCTTCTTAAAAAAACCGTGACCTTGTTGACTGGTTGCATTTCTTCTCTGCACAAGTACGAGCAATGATATTCCACAACATGAGGAGTGCGCGGAACAAACCCTTTGACATTGGGAACCTTCTCCTATTTTTTTTAAAACCATACACTAGATTCTCTCCAAAATAGTGATCCATTAGCTTGCTTGTTTTTACGGAGTATGATATGCTGAACCTCGCCACCCCGGCTTCTTGTTTTGGTATTGTGTCCACATATAAAGCAATCACCATTTCAAGTTCGCCATCCTCGTCCGAGGATGAGTCCTAGAAAAAAAAACTCAACAAGAGAGTCCATCTGCAATGCAGGCGACGACATACAGTATGAGCACACACAATCTCAGTAGGAATTCTTTTGGACATATAAAAAAGGGTTAATTGGATCTATGCCACTACAACTTTCACGAGTTGGAAAAATGCCATTACAATTCTGCACATTGGAAAATGCCATTACAATTCTTTCATTCTCCCTATATGCCATTATGTTAAATTTGAGACACAAATACCCTTGTCTTTCTCCTTTAACCCTCCCCTCATCTTCTTCTACCAAACTAACAACCGTGCCATTAACTCCGGCAAGCATCTTTCATTCCTGCTAGTGTATATATATATATATGGGTGTGTGTGCAGCTCCCTGTAATTGAACCACAGTAAAGAATCAATAAAACAGAAACAGGCTCCCGCTGGAGTGCGTGTGGCAATAAGCCAAGTCTCCACGTGTGTGCTCCTGTTACGTGAGCTTCCAGCCGGAGTCCATCAAGCAAGAACCGATCTGGTTGTTGTGCACGTGCCTGCACAAGGCTAGCTTAATCCTTTGATATGGGAGACAAAGGAGCCGCTAGCGAGGGCACCGCGATGGCATCGCCCTGTGCTCCCGGCGGCGACGCGGAGGCCCAGTGCCCGATCTACATGGATGAGCTGGCTGACAGACAATGGTGGAGTCACAAACTTCGGCGGCTGCTCTCATGCATTCCATATAAGCTGCATCGTTGAGTGGTTCTATAGGGCGTGGATATGCCTGTCTTGCCGGCGTGACATGACGCGCGTGAGGACTGATGCAGTATTCTCGTGGGAGACAGCTGACGGCTGCAGCGGTTGGCGTTTGCACAACCCATCCGACACCGTCTGTGAAGTCGCGCGGCCCCATACAGTATGCATGGTTGGTGCTGGAAGTTATTTTTCGCACGGCCCCATGCTCGCCGGAGTGAATGGCAGGTTAGTTTGGTAGAAGAAGATGAGGGGAGGGTGAAAGGAGGAAGACAAGGGTATTTGTGTCTCAGATTTAACATAATGGCATAGAGAGGAGAATGGAACAATTGTGATGGCATTTTTCCAATGTGCAGAATTGTAATGGCATTTTTTCAACTCGTGAAAGTTGTAGTGGCATAGATCCAATTAACCCTATAAAAAAATTGGGTGAAGAATTTCTTTGAATATCTTATGGACGAAATGGAGCCGAGGGAGCATCCGAGCGGCAGGGGCCGGTGCAGGGAGGCATGTGTCTTGGGCCGCGGGATGGGGTGGGCATGAAGGTAAGCATCGAGGCGCCCTGAAAATCTTCTGCCAAAGTTTACCGGAAAGGTCTTCTTCCCCTTGATGGAGGAGAAGTCGGGCATATTTACGGGATCCCTTAAAAAAATCTGAGTTTACGGCAACTGTTGAAACATATTTTTTGCCAACTTTCTCTAAACTAGGATTATTTTTACGGATATACGGGAACTTTTGAGATGCTTTAATAAATAGCCAAAATATTTTCCTAAGAGAACTTCGAAGGCTCTGGTTATTTTTTTTTCTAGAATACACACTAGCGTGTGTATCATGCATTAAAGAAGGAGAGGGGGGAAAGAGCCCCATCCACCAGAGTCAACAAGTTTTACATGTTTACATGCTGTTACACCCGGGCAAACAGCCCTAACCCTACCAAGCCCCACCCGAGCAGCCCTGATCTAACTATTCGCGGCATCCCACCTAGACAGCACGTACAGGAAGGAGGCCATGTCGTTCTTGAACATGCCGGCTCGCGACCAAATGCTGCCCTCCGCCTCAATGCGCGCGATCACCACTGCCGTTGAAGGGGAGGCGCCCTCAAACACAATCTTGTTCCTATGTTTCCACAATTCCCAGAGGCATAGCGAGAGCACAGTGATGACATCCCTCCGGTGGGTCCTTGGAGGCGAGCACGCCGTGAACCAATCGACAATCGAGTCCTCCTGGCTGGGTGCCCAATCCGGCCTGCCGAGCGCCGTAAGCACAGCAACCCACACCGCGCGCGCAAAGACGCAAGATAGCATGATGTGATTGATTGTCTCTTCACCCTGATCACAAAAGGGACAAGCTGCCTGATGAGGTAGCCCTCGCCGCGCCAACCTATCAGACGTCCAGCATCGATTCCGGGCCACCAACCAGTTGAAAAAACGGCATTGGAGAGGAGCCTTGGATTTCCAAGCCATAGTGGCATAAGGCGCCCTTTCCCGGCCCCAAAATCTTGGCGCGTACGCCGACCTGGCCGTGAACTGGCCCGAGTCCTCCCAAGCCCATCTGACAGAGTCGCGCATGCCGGGCGTGAGCTGAACCACTGCCGTCGCTGACCACAAAGCCAAGTATTCCCGAAGAGTAGCCTCATCCATGTCCGGCCCGATGCAAGTAACCCAGGTACCATCCTCAAGCGCCTGAGCAACTGTCATAGCCCTCTTAATCCTCCGAGGGACGCGCTTCCACAACCCCGGTGCGATCTCTTGGGCCCTGAAGCCAGCGATCCACCTATCTTGCCAGAATATTGCCCGCTGGCCATCACCGATCGTAGTGTGCGTGGCAGCCTGAAACAGCTTCATGGCTTCCTCGGAAACCCTAATATCCATCCCTCTCCATGGTCGTTGCTCATCAAGCTTCTGCAGCCATGGCCATCTCGCTTGTAGGGCAACATTCAGCCATTGAAGATCTGGGACACCTAGCCCACCAGCCCACTTTGGAGCACAAACAGATTTCCAAGCTACCTTACATTGGCCACCATTAGCTTCCTTTGCTCCCGCCCACAGAAAGCCACGACAGATCTTGTTAATCGCCCTGATAGTCTTCAGCGGTATCTGTAGAGCAAGCATGGCATGCAGCGGGATGGCACACAGGGCCGCCTTCACCAGCACGAGCCTGCTGCTCGGCGGTAGCGACGCTCCCCTCCATGCAGGCAGCTTTCTCGCTACCTGGGCTACCAGATCATCAAGTTGCGTCGCTGTCAGCTTCCTCAAGCTTAGCGGCAAGCCCAGGTAACGGCATGGGAAGGCCCCCACCGGACAGCCAAGCATGCCAGCAATACGGTCCACCTGCTCCTCAGTGCACCTGATGGGTATAGCGCATGTCTTCGCTCTGTTCACCCGCAGCCCCGAGGCACCCGCAAACGAGCCCAGAATGGCATTGCAGAGATCAAGATCCTGGGCCTCCGGTTTCAGGAAAAGCATCACGTCATCCGCGAAGATCGACACCCTCTGGTTTGGAGCCCCCACCAAAGGCGAGAGCACGCCCTGACTATCCGCCATGGCAAACAACCGCTGGAGTGGTTCCATCATTAAGATGAACATCATCGGGGGTAATGGGTCACCCTGCCTAAACCCCTTCTTATTCCGGATTGGGGCCCCTGGCACGCCATTGACGAGGATCCGGGTTGAAGCAGTGTAGAGTAAGCCAGCGATCCACGAAACCCATCGCGAGCCAAAGCCGAGGGCGCGCAGCACTTCCAGCGCAAATGGCCACAGCACCGAATCGAAAGCTTTCGATATATCCAGTTTGATCATCACAGCCGGCTGCTTGAGGGAGTGCAGCTTCCTGGCCATGCCCTGCACCATCATAAAGTTATCGTGGATGGCCCTTCCTCTGACGAAAGCACTCTGGTGCAATCCAACAAGTTTCGGGAGATCGTCCGTGACTCTCAAAGACAAAACTTTGTCAAAGATCTTCACGCTTGATTGGCCGGCGGCCAAGGTGAGCGCCGCCGCTATAGCACCCCCAGCTCCCACTCTCAGACCCACACGCAGCCAGCCGCCACATACCGTGAGGGCGAGGGGAGTGGCCGACTGGCCGTCACCTCCCTCCAGATCCCTCCGCATGCACGACACACGCACATCGCTCTCGTTTGATATCTGATCTGTTATGTACGGTTTCTGTGTGTGATGAAGTGTGCCGAATCTTGCCCTAGAGTACTGATGAAATTGTCAGCTGGGCCTTCTCTGATCCGTTTACAGTCGACTACAGCTGATTATAAAGCCTAGATAAATCGTTGATGTTGCATCGTTCTTGATTGATCTAGTTTCCTGTCTACAGTATAAAACTCTCTGACGGTTCTCTAAAGAGCTAATGTCTCGTCCCCTCTCTTCAAGCCTCGCTGATTTTTATTTCTGACTGTTGATTCACAAGTTCCTTAAAGTTTGAAACTGCTATCTGCTTTAAAATTGGGATCAACATCTGTTGGTTACAGCCCTCAGGTTCTATGGTGTTCCTAATGTCAAATCTGAACCTTGGACTGAAAGCTTAATTTTCTTGCACCCCGTTTTGTCGGCGCAGTATTTAGTCTCAGTTGCTTCCCAGACATCTGTATGTGTATCAACTCTGCGAGTTGTATGTAAGACAACTGAGTCATGATGTGCTTTTTTTATATGTGAAGTAAATATGATAGTCAAAATCCAATTCCTGTTTTTACATTTAGTTGGTTTGCTGCCGTTCCTTGCATGCGAAGATCTCTCATTGTGCTTTGAGTGGCATCAGTAAGGGCAAGCTAGCTATTCGTGGGAGTCATTAACCAGTGAATATCTACTTCTTGTTGAACTGTAACATCAAATTTAGCTTTTGGTTCTAGATTTTCATAATTTATATGCACCGGAGTTTCTAGCACCTGGTCAAGTGGTATTTGATAAACTTGTTTGCCCTTCATCTTTATAGCATTGTTACATTTCAAGATTTATACAGAGTAGATGCAACGTTTTCTATTTGCAGCACATGTTTATGTTTCCGTAATGCGCGATCCATTTTAGATTGGACTCATTTTATCTCAGGATCTTCTGGATCATTGTTTGACCATCACAGGATTGTAGTAATCTTGTTTGGAGCATAATTCAAAATTAAATTTCCTTGTTTCGGTAAAATGGAAGTATGGAATTGAAATTTGAGGAGGTCGCTGCCCTAGAAAAAGACAACGTTAATGGTGAAGATGGATCAATTACAGTAAGAAGTGCATATCCACTTCCACTGGGCCCTTGCCCTCACTTTGAATATACTGAGGCATTCGATATGACAATGATCAATGAGGTATGATGACTATCCATCTGTGTGATATTCTTTCCCCTTCTTTTTTCTTTCCCAGTGCCGACTCTTGACATCCTCTCTTTCAGCTTATGGCAGAAAGGTCTCTTTCCATGGCCAAGTCCAGAGCAAATGACATAATCATTCCAGACCCTACTCCCGAGGTTTTTGTTACCTTCATTTACAGAATCCGTTTGATGAGTCATTCCATTATATTAGTTATTTCTTTTAACTCTGTAATATTATTGGGTACTTACGTCTACTGAAACAATATCTATACTACTATATAGTGTACCAGTTTTAAGATGGACTAAGAGCACCAATCATAACCGTTGGTCTCCTAAATCCAACGGCCAATATAAGCAGGATTCGCATGAACAGTAGACTGCTGCTACCTCTACTTTCTTCTAGAACTATCACGTGGCCCCTCCAAAAGAAGCCCGTAACTGGTGTCTAATGGGCCGTGTTGCCACATGACTGCATGATGGGTTGATTGAGCCCAAGCGATATGGTTTAGTAGGAGAATGTGGATAAAGTGAAACAACGTACAGTTTTTATTTTTTATAAATGAACACACAGTTTTTTGGCATTAACACTACTTGCTGCTTTTATAATATTTAACTAATATCAGCATTTGTACATCCTTATAATTTCTATTTGCTCTGAATCTATCAGCAAACCTATCACTTTTTCCCCTTCTATATCAAAATATCTCTGTTAAATTAAGACATGCGTTGCACGTGTATACGTACTAGTATTTATTGTTGTCATATATAAACCTTAGATAGGAACCATTATAGCTTTAGACCCCCTTGCTTTCTCTTCCCTCCTTGTTGGTGCCTCATGTTCGGTATCTTTAGCCTACACAACTTGCTTGGGTTACAAGGTTTTGTTGTTTTTATTGTTGTTGTCATATATGCACCTCCAGTTAATTTTGTTGTGCTTTTAGTTGGATAACTGATGCCTTTCACCTTTTTCAACTGTGACGGATCCATCTAGTGGGTGTGTGGTAACTTCTTCGACAAATATGCCAAATTGGAGCCCATCTTTTTAAAGGATAATGTCCGGTGCTTCCTCCGATTATTCAGGAACGGTGGGGGCAAGGCCATGTCATGGGATCTTTCCATCACCGCACAAACCTTAACCTTCTTGGTCAGTTTCAATGCCCTGCAATGTGCACAACTTGTATTGAAGGGCGAGGCACCTGAGCTCCGTGGGATGCACGCCAATCCCAACTGCATAAACAAATATTGATACTTCCCGCTCCACCAAGCTGCTGAAAGGTTCTCTGTTGACATGATCAAGCTGCTTTTACGTCATGGTGCATCAGCCAATGTACGCACAGCTGGCAAGGATATCATTGAGGATCTACTCCCGCTCCATGTCGCAGTTGAGAATACTTGCCTGCATAAGTATCTGGAGGACAATCTTTCTCCCAGCCAGAATCATCTGGATTATATCTACAATCTTATCTGTCTGTTGTGTCTACCTGAAATGGTCTGTTTCACTTCCCTCCCTTTACGAATTACTACTTTTGCAGCATGACATAAAAGTAACTGTGGTCATACCATAGATCCCTGACAGCTGTTATAATGATATTAGTGATACCAAGGACCGGGCATCCTTTCATCTCCATTTGTCAGAGAAAGTAGAGTTTCCCTTATAGTAAAGGATAACGAGTCTTCATTGAACTTACAAATAGTAACTAATTTCATTTTCTTTGCCTTGGAGATTTTCCATAATCCATATTTACTTTGATAGGAGGAAACAAAACGAAATATAGAAAGTTATTTAACACTACTTGCTTGCATACAAATCCTAAATGCACTTAGATTTTTGTTGTTTTACAGAAGATCTTCTTGGATACAACTAGACTGCTTGCAGAAAAAACAAATAATCTACTTGGAGAGCTCTGGAAATACATTGAGGATGGAAAACTTACCCAGTCTGCAATGCTATTACTGGCCGCTCAAGAGCAGATCCGTGGAGGCTGTTCATCCAGTTGTAAGAAAGATGGGTTTGACATGATCAAGAGCAGTATACTGAGGCTTTCATTTACCTTGATATGGGGGAAAGGTTCAAATGAAATGCCACAGAAGCTTCTGGAGGAAATGAAGGCACTTCATTGCGCAGGGCTGCTTGTTGATGTAATTTCCCGTGTCGGTGAACCTCTTTCTGCATACATTCAAGCACATTCAGAGGTACACGTTTTTGGTACATTGCAGCTGTGGTGACTCAGATGTCTGTTACTTACTGTTTTAATACTATTTGTATTTTACTGTTGTTAGTGCTGTTATCTTAAAAAAAAAACATGCACTAGTCTTAGCAAGATGTTAACAATCTGATTTCAACTGAAAAGAACAGTACTGTATCTTTATACTCCCTCTGTCTGTGTTTACGGGGCTGGTGGGCCAAATGCTAGGACCAAGGCACAACGCAGATTTGTGGTGCTTCGCATCCGATTAACGCGCATGGGCTTTTTGCCTCACGTAATTAACAAGAGTTGTACCTGGACGTGCATGCTGCGCATGCTCCTGATATTTATGAGCTCCAGATTTCTCTTCTCTTGGTTATCCAGCCAGCCAATTGTTACGCAGGAATAGCAAGGAGATCGAGGGGAAAATCTGCACCTTTAATGCGGACTTAGTCACGCGTATCCACAGTGGGAGTAACATAGGTGGTAACATCACACATATCTAGATAAAATAGATGATGTGACAAGCAATTAATGAAGAAAGAGAGACATGTAGTAACATAGCTAGTTACTAGTACTATAAGTAACATCACACATACCAAGGCAAGATGAGTCTATAACCTAATAAATGAAGTGTTGCATGACACCACACATATGTTACTCCCATTGTAGAGGTAGTAACATAGATTAGTAACATATGCATGTTACTAGTCTAAGTTACTACCCACTGTGGCTAGTCTAACAAACACAGACAGAGGTAGTATTTGACAACTTTGTTATAATAGTTCATTATGTTTAACAAATCTATACAGAAATGAACTTCTTAAAAAATAACACTTCCTCGAGATCATTAGTTGTTTCACAACCATTTGGTCTTGTTGCATTGAGTGGCTATAGCATAGCCGGCATAACTTCATTCTGTTGTGGATTCCCAGTAAAAAAAGAAAGATACAAGAGCCCCCGTTGTGTCGAGATTTCTATTGCCTTCCAACCATATTGTATAACTGCAGTTTTCTCCTCCAAGTAATTTTTTCCATCATCTCGCTGCTTACCCTTGGTTATATGTTTGCTAAATTGTACTTATATACAGTAGATCTATGTTAGCCATATATTACCTCATGCAACAGCTTGTATGTCATTTAGGTGCCCCATGTGGAGGTCTTGGAACATGTTTCATTTATCCTCAAGGAGTATGGATTTTGCCCTACTGGAGATTCCATGGACACTTTAAACCTGTACTACTCTTTGTATTACTTCACACAATGATTTTCTATGTGAATAAATGGTCATTTTGCTGATTATTTTATTTTGTCTTCTTGAAGCCAGCCTTATGACTGCAAAATGTCGGAGGGAGAGTCACGCGGTACAGTTCTGTCGGGCTCGAGTGATTCTTTTTACATCTAACAAACATGAATCTGATCTTGTTATGACCGGTTTAGCTTATAACCGGAGGAGGCCCACCGGGCAGTAGTTAGGGGCTTGGCCCACAAGTTATCTTAGGCTATTCGTATTGAGGTTATAAATACTAGATGTAAAACACTTTTGAGATCAAGCAATAAGAATATTATTATCCCTATTGCCCGGCTCCCAGAGGAGCCGGAAACCCTAGCCGCCGCCGCCATCTTCCTCCTACGCGACGGCGCCCAGCCGCCGGCGCGCCCGCTCATCACCTCGCCCCGCTCCATCCTTCCCCTACAACCTCCGGAGCAGGTCCGGTAGGACCCCTGGTTCTACCAATTTGGTATCCAGAGACTCGGGTTCGATCATGTCGTCATCAGCACCCACGCCGCCGCCGCCCATCACCACCACCGCCCCGATGACCACAGCCGGGTCCCCAACGCCGCCGGCCCCGATCACCTTCGCGCCCCCCCCCCCCCCCCCCCCCCCCCCCCCCCCCCCCCCCCCCCCCCCCCCCCCCCCCCCCCCCCCCCCCCCCCCCCCCCCCCCCCCCCCCCCCCCCCCCCCCCCCCCCCCCCCCCCCCCCCCCCCCCCCCCCCCCCCCCCCCCCCCCCCCCCCCCCCCCCCCCCCCCCCCCCCCCCCCCCCCCCCCCCCCCCCCCCCCCCCCCCCCCCCCCCCCCCCCCCCCCCCCCCCCCCCCCCCCCCCCCCCCCCCCCCCCCCCCCCCCCCCCCCCCCCCCCCCCCCCCCCCCCCCCCCCCCCCCCCCCCCCCCCCCCCCCCCCCCCCCCCCCCCCCCCCCCCCCCCCCCCCCCCCCCCCCCCCCCCCCCCCCCCCCCCCCCCCCCCCCCCCCCCCCCCCCCCCCCCCCCCCCCCCCCCCCCCCCCCCCCCCCCCCCCCCCCCCCCCCCCCCCCCCCCCCCCCCCCCCCCCCCCCCCCCCCCCCCCCCCCCCCCCCCCCCCCCCCCCCCCCCCCCCCCCCCCCCCCCCCCCCCCCCCCCCCCCCCCCCCCCCCCCCCCCCCCCCCCCCCCCCCCCCCCCCCCCCCCCCCCCCCCCCCCCCCCCCCCCCCCCCCCCCCCCCCCCCCCCCCCCCCCCCCCCCCCCCCCCCCCCCCCCCCCCCCCCCCCCCCCCCCCCCCCCCCCCCCCCCCCCCCCCCCCCCCCCCCCCCCCCCCCCCCCCCCCCCCCCCCCCCCCCCCCCCCCCCCCCCCCCCCCCCCCCCCCCCCCCCCCCCCCCCCCCCCCCCCCCCCCCCCCCCCCCCCCCCCCCCCCCCCCCCCCCCCCCCCCCCCCCCCCCCCCCCCCCCCCCCCCCCCCCCCCCCCCCCCCCCCCCCCCCCCCCCCCCCCCCCCCCCCCCCCCCCCCCCCCCCCCCCCCCCCCCCCCCCCCCCCCCCCCCCCCCCCCCCCCCCCCCCCCCCCCCCCCCCCCCCCCCCCCCCCCCCCCCGGCAAGTATTCTCAACTGCGACATGGAGCGGGAGTAGATTCTCAATGACATCAAAAATGACATCATTGCCAACTGTGCGCACATTGGGTGATGCACCATGGCGTAAAAGCAGCTTGATCATGTCAACAGAGAACCTTTCAGCAGCTTCGTGGAGCGCAAAGTATCCATATTTGTTTATGCAGTTGGGATTGGCGTGCATCCCATAGAGCTCAGGTGCCATGCCCTCCAATACGACTTTTGCACATCGCAGGGCATTGAAACTGACAATGAAGGTTAAGGTTTGTGCGGTGATGGTAAGATCCGATGACATGCCCCGGCCTTTACAGTTCTGGAAGAGTCGGAGGAAGCACCGGGCACTATCCTTTACAAGGATGGGCTCCAATTCGGCATATTTGTCCAAGAAGTTATCAGCCACCCACTAGATGAGCCCGTCACAATTGAAAAAGGTTAAAGGCGTCAGTTATCCAATTAAAAGCACAACAAAATAAACTGTCTTGTGGTCTATGGAGGGTGCATGTATGACAACAACAATGAGAACAACAAAACCTTGTAACCCAAGCATAAAGATAAAACCAAACATGAGGCACCAACAAGGAGGGAGGAGAAAGTAAGGGGATCTAAAGCTAGCATGGTTCAGGCATGTGAATCCACGTGTTCCGATCCAAGGTTTATATTATATGACAATAACAAACATATTGTTTTAGTAGACTTAAGTACCCTATAATACTACCGGGTTAAACAAAATAACTAATATAATGGAATGAGCCATCAATCAAATTATGTGAATGAAGGTAACACAAACTTGGGGAGCAGGGTCTGGGATGATTATGTCGTTTGCTATGGACTTGGCGATCTCAACATCCCTTTCTAGCATAAGCTGAAGAGAGAATGTCAAGAGTTAGCAGTGGGAAAGAAAATAAATAAGGGGAGAGAAATATCACACAGATGGATAGTTATCATACCTTCTTAACCTTTTTCAAATCAAAACCCTCAGTAACTTCAAAATAAGGGACAGGGTACTCTGGATAATCATTTCTTACTGTAATTGCTTTATCTTTACCATTATCGTTATATTTCCTCAGGGCAAGTAACTCATTTTTCCGCGGTGTATCAAAAATCAATTCCATCCTTTTGTTTTCCTGAAACAAGGAAGTTTAATCTCGAATTATGTTCCAAACAAGATTACTACAAGGGCCACAGAAATAAATCCAGGGAAGACCCTGAGAT